>PVHY01002214.1:0-132563 GCA_004024945.1 Uropsilus gracilis | reverse complement strand
TGCGGCTTTCACGACGTTTTGTTCTCCCTGTTCAGCTCCCTTGTTAATAAAACCCTGTTGTTAATTGGTATTTTGGAGTGGCAACTGCTAGGCGCAGGTGAAACTGCTAGGCGCAGGTGAAACGGACCTTGGGGTTTGCAATTTGGAGGCTTTCGCCTCGTGCCCCGACCCGATATCAGTCCCCCTATTTTATTGAAGTTTCAAATTATCTGAAAATCTGGTATAATATACCTTCATGATTAAGAAATTATTTTATATAGATCATTATATTTTAATATAACAAAATTAACATGGTCTGATTTAATATTATTCATTCGGATTTGATTTTGATTAGCTTTTCTAGTGTACATTTCTTTATTTTGCATTTACCTATTTCTTCCTTTCTTACTTCATTTAGGTTTCCATTGTTAGTCCCATTATCTCCCTGGACCTTATGATTTTATCTCTTTTCCTTTCCACAGAAGGGTGGCTAATACAAGCACAGGTGTTTTAAAAGGTAAGATTAACCATTTGATCCTTACTCACTAGAGATACAATTAAGAGACACAAAATACTGTGATTATTAACCAAAGTCAACCTGGAACATGAGACTATGTTTGGACCAATATGTCATCAGCAAAACCACATGCAAGCTGAAATAAAGGGAAAGGAGCAACTTGCATGGTGGAAGCTGTGATAAGAAGACTGGCATGTGCTGGTCTTGGGTGTGGAAGCTGGTATATGAGAAGACTTTGAAAGGTGATTAGGAGCCAGGTGGGCTGAGGATGTGAAGACTTGAGAAATAACACAATGGTGAGTCCCCTGTTTTATATTTTAATTTTCAGGAAAAAAACAAATATTCAGAGAGAAACTCAGAGAGTTTCTTAAAACTCCAGGGAGAGGAGGACAGGGAATCCAATTGCCCATTTTTGAGATCTGACTATAATTCTTCATCAGGAATTTCCTTGAGAATCTCCCTATTTTTACATGAGTCTATTTTATTCTTAAACTAGAGTTTCCATTTCATGCAACCAAACATGGTTTAAGATACTTTCTAATGTTTGTAAGCATTGTACCTATTTGACTAATTAGATATTTTAAACATTGGAAATTACTATAATAATAAAAAGATAAAGTCATACAAATTCATTTTTTCTCTCATTAATTATTCAGAAGCATTCATATCCCCCCCTGATTTCTTGATAATCTTTGCTTTGCCCATTTTCCAATATGCCTAGCAGCCAATACAAAGGCATAGTTCATTTTCATAATAATTATCTTAAATTTCTCCCAAATAAGATAGGAACCCAGTTCTCATCTCAAATTTTCTCTCTGAATTACAAGTCAAAATTAGGCAAAAATCAAATCTGTATCTCTGAGTATGTAGCTATATCTTAATAGGGAAAGAAAAAGAAAATAAACGAAAATGTTATTAGTGGTTATTCACAGTTTTTATTTTCTTATTTGCTCTGTCCTATTTTCTCCAAATATTGAGAATGCATTATTTTATAATCAGATAAATGCAATTACACAATACAAAAAGAAAAGAACAATTAATTTTCTCTGAGTCTAACTTTGTTGTACTACAGAGGTTTATATATATGGATGTGTTTATTGTTTTATTTTTATTGATTTATACATTTGCTATTATTTGACTCAAATGCAATTTTGCAGCAGATTTTTTCACTTATAAACTTTATTTTTTTATTTTTTTTTGGGTTTTTTAAAGCTACACTTATAAACTTTAAAAATGTTTGTCTGTTAGTGAAGATGTGGAGAAAAGGAAGCCCTTGTACATAGTTGAAATATAGACAGGTGCATCCACTGTGGAAACAGTATGGTGAGTATTCAAAAAGTTAAGAATAGAAATACCATGTGATATAGCACTTCCACTTCTGGGTATTTATCTGAAAAATATGAAAAACTAATTTGAAAAGATATATGTACTCCTATGTTCACTGCAATATTATTTATAGCAGCCACGATATGAAATGGACAAAGAAGAGGTGCTCCTTAATCATGGGGACACATTCAGTGAACTGTGTCATTAGGTGATTATGTCATTGTATAATTAACTCATTCTTGGCAAATCCTTTGAAGTCAGAGTCAAACTTCTTGAGTGTCTCTTTCCAATTATCAAGCCCAAGCAAACTACTTGATGTAGTCATAGATATTGCAAGGCTCCCAGAATTGCATCAGTGTCTTCTTAGTGTCTTTCTCAGCCCAAGAAATAGCCTGAGAATAGGCCTTGAAAGCTGTTATAACTACTTGATCCATCCTTTGGTTCAAAGTGATGGGTATCTGGGGAGAAGCATCATTTTTGTATTGGGGTGAAGATAATCAGTAAGAGAAGAACATTCAGGAACATTATCAAAAATAGAGTAAAATACTGAAAGGTATGTTGTTCTCCAACAGCACTTCTCCATTATTATGTTGACATAGTAATTCAGGATTGTGTCTTGGGAGAGGGGCTGGGAGGCCATAGTTTCTCCTTACTTCTGGAACACCCAGACAGACTGTGCTAATTGATATGCTTAAAGGTCTTGGAAGTTCTCACAGTGTCAGATCAGAGAGGATTTAATTGTTGTCTGCAACATTGACCCCCCAAGCAACACTGTTATCTTGCCTTTCAAGGTCTTAAAACTTGGCCTTCTGACAGATGAAAGTTCTTTCAGAAATTCATTTCCAAAATAGGAAGGTTTCATCTATATTGAAGATTTGCTCTGGCAAGTAATTTTCCTCCACAATCAGCTTATCTAGAGTTTCCAAAAATGTTTCAGCTGCTTTTACATCAGCACTTGCAGACTCACCACTCACATTCACGTTATGTCGTGAATAACAATTCTTGAATCACATCAACCACCCAGACCCAGCAGGAAATCCAACACTGTTGTCACGTCCAGTCTTTTCTTTGAACATTACAATCTTTTTGCTTCGGTCCTGATGGTCACAGTGTTGCCAGGGATACACTTGTGTCTGGTCTTCCATCCAGGCCATTAGAAGTTTCTCTGTATCTGGTAGTGACCCTTCTTGAATTTTTGTTAGTCTTGTTGCTTTCAGTGAAGCAGATCTTTAACAGCTTTTTATCACTTTGTTCTCCGTCTTTGCCATCAAGAGTGGACTGAGAGGAGTATCCATCACTGGCTCTCCAGTAATTGAGACTATAGCCCTTAATCACTTTTAATTTGAAGTAACTTGATGTCACCCCTTACTAGCACTAGAAGTGGATTTTGTACACGTAGGGGCCACACTGAATAAAACAACACAAGATTACATCAACCACAGGGGAAATGCTGTCATCAAGAGATGTGACAAACACAAGATGAATGACTGCTGTTGACATCAGATGTTCTGGCGCTACAATGGAGGAACCTGGGGCCGCTGCTGTGTAGCTGTCAGTTGTTGCTATGTGGCATATGAGTGCTTATGCATGTTGGGATGCAACTCTGTTATTTTGTCAAAAAGATTGAATCTTGCCATTTCTGACAACATGGATGAATCTAGAGAGTATTGTACTGAGTGAATAAAGTCATCCACTATTATCTACTATTACACAAATAAAGTCAGAATAAGACAAAGCTACAATTCCACTAATTTGCAGAAGTTAAAGAAACAAACAAAAACCAGAACAAACACTTAGATGCAGAGAACAAATGGGTGGTTACCAGGGGGAAACAGGTTTGGAGGGTGGGTGAAGCAGGTGAAGGGGTCAGTTGTATGGCATAGAGAGAAACCATATTTTTGCTGGTGATCATGATGTAAGCTCTGCAGATGTCCAAATGTAATGCTGTCCTTGTGAAACATGTTACAGGCCAATCGTTCTTTGATAAAAAATTTTAACTCCTGTTAATAAAGAATTCTATATTCACCAAAACCAAGTTTCGAAAAATGAAGGTGAACTACATCCAATAGAAAAATAAAAGACTGGCAGCATTATTATAAAACACTAATAAATAAATATTATATAATAAATATAATAATTATTATAAAATATAAAGGAAACCATTCATATTCAAAAGAAAATAACAGAAGACAGTAAAACACAGAAAGAAATGAAGAACATTAAAAATAGCAAACATGCTAGTTAATATAATAGAGTATATGCACATTTTTATTTCTCTTAGTTTATTTAAAAGAAGTTTTTACAAATAAAGAGTCATACTCCTGAACTGTTGGGCTAAAACATATATAAGATAAACCTATGTGGAAGTAATGGCACAAAGGAAGGGACAGGGAATAGGCTATATTGGAACAAAGTTTCTATATATTTTACCAGAATTAGTTTAGTATTAATTTGAAACACACCATGATAAATTAAAATGCATATTCTATTCCCTAAAGCAATACTGAGAAAATAACTCAAAAATATAGCTGAAAATCTATAGAGAAATTAGAAAGAAACACTAAAAATATTTATTGCCTCAAAAGAAAGCAGTAAGGGAGGAACAGAGGAAGAAAAAGACACAGAAAATAAATAATAGCAAATGGTAAATACAATTATGCCAATAATCACATTACAGGTAAAGTCTACAATGTCCCTTGTAGACACAGGACACAAATTCCTCAACTAATCATTGACAAATGGAATTTCAGCAATATATAAAATTAACACTGTGACTATATTCATTTTCTATTGATGTAGAAAACATACCTCAAACTTAGGGATTTGTCAAACCACATTTATTATCTCAGTGTCCATGGGTGAGGAGTCTGGCTTAACTTGATCTTTTGGAAGATTCAGAAGGATGTGATGTGGGAACATGTTGTAGAGTTCACAGGCAAAGAGGGATGGCAGAGTAGATGAGATTCACAACTGAAATAACTAGAGGAAGCAAGAAGCAAGCAAGCAAGAAGATATTTATATATACTTTACTAAGATTAATTAAGAGATTGTAAAATTCATTCTAGATCCGAGATTTTTGGGAAGAAAATGCCTTTGATACACATGTATGAGTAGACCTTTCATAGAGTCTAAACTTTATAGTTATTTACACAACAATCTCAACAAATTGCAGCTGAAGAACAGGTGACGTGGAGATTTACATTGATCTATCTATATGGTAGGATTTGAAAAATTCCAAGCAGAATTGAGGACATGGTAGATCTTTATTTTCTGCTAGTGTAGATGCAAAAAGTCCTTTGACTTCTGGGACTTTCCGCCCTTTAATCCTTCAGTCTAAATATTTTGAGAGTAGTCCTATAACTCTAAGGAGGAAAGAAACATTTCCTACTATTTTTAAGAGTAGCGCTTAACCTGAGATAATTTTTGTCACCCAGGACCCATGTCCTCCATGTCACAAATTTTAAATGCTACAGATTAGAAAGTTACTGATTTTAAATAGGTGGAGGCCAGCACTGCTATCAAATATCCTACAAGGCTCTGGACAAATCCCATAACAAAAATTGACCTGTCCCCCAAATGTCAATGACACCAAGGTTAAAAAAAAACCCATTTCTAAGTTTTGTCCTGCTTTTCTGCTGACCTTCAGGGCATTTCCACAGTGTAGTCAGAGGTGGCAGGATTTGTTCTACAACTGCTAGACCATTTTGTTTCCCTGTATTGCTTTGAAAAAATAGACTTATTTTTCTTTAGAGTAGTTTTAGGTTTACAGAAAATTGAGTGACTAGTACAAAGAACTCCCATATACCTCTCTTTCTCTTGCTCACAGGTTCCAGTATTCTTGTGGTACATTTGTTAAATTTGATGACATGGTATCGATAGATTATTATTAACTAAAGTCCATGTTCGCATTATAGCATTCTTTTGTGTTGTACGATTCTGTGGCTATTGACAAATGTATAATAACATGTATCCACCATTAAGTAACAGACAGAATGGTTTCTCTGCCCTAATAATCCCTTCTGCTCACCCCTCATTTCAACACCTCACTTACCACCCCAAACCACTGATGTTTTACCTGTCTCTATAGTCTGATCTTTCCAAAATTTCACATAGTTGGAATTATACTGATTGTTATCTTTTCAGACTGGTTTCTTTCACTGAAAAAAAATGCATTTAAGACTTTCCACTTTCCACTTTCTTTCTGTGATGTGATAGGTCATTTCTATTTATCTCTGAAAACTATTCCACTGTATAGTTGTATCAGAGTTAGTTTATCCATGAATCAATTGAAGAACATCTTGGTTGCTTCTAGATTTTGGCAATTAAATCAAAGATTTCAAAAGCAAACACAGAGGCTTCATGTCGCTATGACAAGGCTCAGTTCTTAATATTGACAAGACTAGGTTCTCTCAGTTAATCAGAGACCTGATGGTAAAGATAACTCACCAGAAGCTCTGGATCTTTAGATTGTTTGAACAATTCACAATCTGTTATTAAAAGCTGTCCACAGTTCATAGAATACCGTTGTCCTTTGGCATATGAAAGAAATTCAAGTTTGGTTTTGTGTAAGTAAAATACTGATATTAAAGATTAATTTTAAATCCTTTTAGCCAATTCACTTTATCCTATCTAGTTTGGCCACATATAATATTCCTCCCCCAACCCTAGAATCTTTCTGGGGTAACCAGTTTCACCTTAAAACCAAATCCCTTTTTCTCATTGAAAATACATATTACTTTCTCTGCACACAGAGACATTATCCTTATTATTTCTATTAGTTTTAATTTCATATGCTAATTAGAATTCTTAACCCTCAAAATAATTTTTTAATGAAAAGCTAGGCAAAAAATTGTCAACTGTTGCTTGCATTGGTATCTTTTGGATTGGAAGACTATCACATACATTTTCATAATTTCTAGAATGCGTGGTTCCTTATAGTACAATTTTTCAGCATGGTGCAAGACATATTTTACTTTCAGACTCCAAATTTCTTTGTTGCCTTGCAATAAGGAGTTGATGATAAACCCAAGTTCAGTAATTAATATTTCAGCACAGTGTAGTCTTGATCAAGTGAATCCCCATTATTTAATTTAACTTAGAAAAGTGCTAACGTTTCAAGTTAACAAAATATCTACAAGAGTAATAAAACTATGCCTGGAGATTACTGCTTTGACCACACAAGTTTATCTGATTGGGAAACTCCAGGTTGACACACCTGGGTTGACACCAGTTTTGGTGATGTGGGTTTAACACAAATGATTCTGTCTTGGTCTGTTTTCTCTTGAGTCACAAAAAAATCCATGAGACCCGATCAGCTGTTTTTCTTATCAGATAATATGAGCTTGGTTTGATGAATAGACCCAGTAAAATAAAAAATTTCCCCCTGTGCTGTAACTCTGGAGACATGCACATTTCATGTCAAACTATTAAACTTTAAAGCTAGTTTTCACTGATCAAAAATCATCCCATAGCACATTGCCTTAAAACGATGTGGGCTCGTTTCTATTATTTTTCTGAGTTTAGAACTAATTTATAGATGTGCCTGTCATAAACCAATGAAACAAATACACTTTACTATGTTATCCAGAGGTAAAACAATTAAAATCAGGATCAGACACAGCATACAAATATACACATGTATAATCAGCTATGCTTTCTTTTTTAATTAATTAATTTTTAAAAAATTTATTTATATATAAATTTCACCAGCTATGCTTTCATTTAAAATTTTAACCGGAGTCAAGTACAATGCAGTGCAAAACCTTATTCATTTATAAAGGAACAGCTGGAAAAATTCAGCTTATTTCCTTACACGGCTAAGTTTAATATCTGAGGGGAGGTATTATCCCTGTTTTTATATTTGCTCTTGATGAGTTATGGCAAGGAAACCTCTGATAACTGCACAGATTTAAACAGGACTTCCTCCTTATGTTTCTTATCTTTCCTGAACGATCTAGTGAAGATAAGGTTCTGGGAAAGGTGCCACCTTCTGAAGGTGCTTTTGCAATGAAAAGCATTTGATGTCCTTTAGGAGAAAAAAAACAGAAAAGAAGTCCTTATCAGTCCCTGAATATTATTTTCCGATTTGACCAAATTTTCACTACAGAGTTCTCATGAAAAGAGTCCTTTCAAATATCTCATCAAGTTTCAGTTGGAACAAATAGAAAATATTTCTGTCGGTATTAGAAAACTCCTGCACTAAGACCCAGAATGATTTCAAAGCTTACCAAAGAAAAGACTTAGGTAATTCCCCTGAGGGCTGGTACTGACCTTTGTTTAAACTGGAGAAAAATTCCTAATATAATAATTATACATCAACTGTACATGTGTCAGGTCAATCCTAGTTCTTAGAATGTCAAAAGAGTGAAAGAAACACACTTTATCCAATTCTATGATTTTTCTTTCTTATGAAGAACAACATAAGAGATGGATAGATGGTAGAGGTACATAAATAGGACCAAAAAAATGATACAGGCTGAGGTCTCTTCTAGTTGGTTCAGCTGTTTATTTACCCTAATCAGCAGAATTTTTTTCTTTAAATCTGCTGAGTTTTCTTGAATAAATGTGCAAAAATCAAGTTTTGAAATTCAGAAGAACCTTCCAGTGATCATCATCATCTTAAAAGCACCTTTGGCAGTGCTGACCCAGTGAGAGAATTCTTAAGAGTGAGACCATAATCTTTGTGAAGATGTGGTTTTAAATCCAAGTTCTGTAATTACATCTTATTAAGAAGCATCCCGAGTCTAGTCAAGACACTGCTTCTTATTTCCTTTCTTTTCCCCCAGTCTTTCACACAAGTACCAATAAGACAAGTATTTAAAGTGAGCACTCTCTAAAATATTCATAGGTACCAATAAGCAATTTAGAAGTTTTCCAGTTCAATAGTGATTCAACCAACCAATAAGCATTCTTTTTAGATTATTAACCAAAGATACAGAGAAGTTCATTCCCAGCATAAAACAAGATAAAAGGAAAGACTTAATGCACATTAAGAGCCTTCAGCTAAATCTTGAGTCTCTGAGCCAGAACTATAGCCTAGGAGGGGTTGGGACTGTGTTATTTTATGTGGTACCTCTTACAATGCATGTCTTTTCCTTAAGCTTGGTTGGTGTTAATCGACACTGTTCCATGATTAAACACTCCTGTCATGAGAGATTTCTTTTAGGTAGCAAGTATTCTAGCATGTTTTTTGCCCATACCCACCATTTTGGGGGAATACAGGTGCTTTCATGATTTCTGTATCACCTTAATGCATGTTAATAGTCTCCACTCTTAGAACAACACTGAAGATAGCATCTGGAGGTGGCAGCACCTTTCCCCCCCCATTACTCATTTTACTGCTTCCATATTTATGTATGTATAGGTACATATATATGTGTATATATATATATGTAACTATATTACATCATTACATTCCCCAGGGTTCTCCCTCCACCTTATCACTCATGAACCTTCATCTTGGTTTTCTTGTGCTCCTCTCTTCCCTGATTTCTCCCTTCCCCCCACCCCCAGTTGCTTGCCCCAGTTCTGTTGCTAGCTTATTTTAACTTTTTGTTGACCTTTTGTTTGTTGTTCCTATATCCCATCTATAAGTGAGACTATATAGTTTCTGTCTTTTTCTTTCTGACTTTTTTCTGTTAAAATGATTCCCTCTAAGTTCATCCATGTTATCACAAATGTGTCATATTTGTCGGTTTTGATTGTGGAATAATATTCCACTGTGTAAAAACACCATTTTTTTCACCATTCATCGTTTTGGGACATTTGGATTGTTTCCATATTCTGGCTATTGTGAACAGTGCTGCAATGAACATGTGAGTACTGGTGTCTTTTTGAAATTGGTGTCCTTTGGGTAGATTACCTGAAGTGGGATTGCTGGATCAAATAGTAGCTTCACTTTCAGTAATTTGAGGGTCTTCCACACAGCTTTCCATGGTGGCTGGACCAATTTACATTCCCACCAGCAGTGTAAGATTGTTCCTTTTTCTCTGCATCCATGCCAGTGCTTATTGTTGCCTGTTTTTTGATATGGACCATTCTTACTGGTGTAAGATGGCATCTCAGTGTGGTTTTGACTTGCATTTCCCTAATTACTAGTGATGTTGAGCATTATTTCATATGCGTGTTGGCCATTTGTATTTCTTCTTTGGAGAATTGTCTTTTCAGTTCTCCCCATTTTTAAACTGGGCTTTTTGCCTTGTTTTTGCTAAGTTGTATGAGTTGTTTGTGGATCTTATCAGACCCTTGCCACTTTTATAGAGGGCAAAATTTTTTCTCAGTTGGGTTTCTTTTTGTTTTGGTTATTATCTCTTTTGTTATACAAAACTTTTTAATTTTATGTAGTTCCAGCTGTTTGTTTTCTTTCATTTTTCTAGCATCTGAAGATGTGTCCTGGAAGGGGTTTCTGAAGTATAAGCCTTGGAGTGTTTTGCCCATATTTTCCTGTATGTATTTTATGGTTTCGGGTGTTACATCTAAGTCTTTTATCCATTTTGAGTTGGTTTTTATACATGGTGTGATGGAGTTGTCTAGGTTCATTTTTTTTTGCATATAGTGGCCCAGTTTTCCCAGCACCATTTATTGAAGAGGCTATCCTTGTTCCAAAGTACATTCTTTGCCCCTTTGTTGAAGATTAGTTGACTGTAGATGTGTGGCTTTATTTCTGGGCACTAAATTCTGTTCCATTAGTCTTATTGTCTATTTTTGTACCAGTACCATGCTGTTTTAATTATTATGGTTTTGCAGTATAATTTGAAGTCTGGAATTCTAATACTTTCATTTTCTCTTCTTTTGGTCAGGAGGGTTTTGGATAGTCAAGGTCTTTTGCTATTCCATATGAAGTTTAGTAATTTTTGTTCTAGCTCTTTAAAGAATGTCATTGGAATTTTTATTGGGATTATATTGAATGAAGGTGGCAATACCTTTACCAAAACATCAAGACTAAAAAAATATTGAGGGAGGGAGGCACAAGATGGAAAACTTAAATTTAAATGTCCTACAGGACAGCACCTAGAGATGGAAGAAACCTGTTACTTGAATCACACATAGGCAATCTATAACAAACTTATATGTGGCACAAACAAAACACAGCAAAACATTCTGTAGGGAAAAAAGGATCAACCAAACTAAGGGTGAAGGCTTTAAACCAAAAGAGTTGAACAATACTGTAGCTTCCCTGACATTTCCTCCTACCAATCAAATTCAAAGAGAGAAATAAAATATCTCTTATGACTTGGTTTCCATGATATTTCTGCAGAGGAAGAAAGAGATCAAGAGTTTGATGTGGTCATAATGTTCACCTAGCTGGCCAGCCTTACCACATGTCTTGTGTCTCATCCTCTGCAGCCATTCTGCAGTACCCACCTTTTGCCCTTTGCCCTTGATAAGTCCCCTGACTAATTTGTAAAACTATCAGGGTACAAGGGAACATTTTCTCACATCTCTGGGTGCTCTTGAAGTGGTCAAACACTATTCAACAGATTAGTTGGGGGAAAATGATGGAAGTTAATAATACATGTATGGAGGATTTACAATTCTAAAGAAAAAGAGCTAAGCCAGAGGTTTGCATGGCAGGATAAGTAACCTGAGACACCAAGGGGAGAGGGTGACATTTCTCATGATGATGAAGAGAGGATGACTTCCTGTGACAAAGCCCTACCTCTGGAGCCTGCCTCAAGAGAGGTTTCAACAATAAAATGATTCTTCCTAGAGATGTCCCTAAATCTATGTAATCTGTGTCTTTGAACAATAGTCATTTTCTCCCAAGGCTCACAGAGCCTTGACTGACCTTAGTTCCACATACCAAGGCTACACTAATTTAAAAAAACTACTCTAGACATCCTGGAAAAAGTCAACATGAACCATTTTGGGGAGACTGATTGTACAGCACCCTTATTGATTGTGCCTTTTCCAGTAACCTCTCATAACTGGCCTTCCCCTTTCCCAACCCCAGTGTCTTGAGTCTTGGTGAAATTACTTAAGGAAGATGGTTTAAGCTATTTTGATGAGTCATTCAGTAAATACTGTATCTCTCCCCTGTGTCCAGTAGGTATATGTGCTACTATTAAGGTTCTTCTCTTGCCGTTCTCTCTGATTAAAATTTGGTCACTTGCCAGCTACAAGAACTAAGAGAATAAGGGAGCATTACCCCTTATTCCCCCAGAAGGATCACCCCATGTATGATAAGGAGAACAGACTGAGGGGCACCAGAGGAAGCAGGGACATCACTTAGAAGCTATTAAAGTCATCCACACAGAGTTGATGGCCACTCACACCAGGCTCCCAGCCAGGGTTGGTGAATAGTGGCCCCATATGGGATGCACATAGATGTCAAGCCATTTGGGAAAAAACACCAAAGAAGAAGTATCTTTAAATGTAGCTGGGACTGAAAAGTAAGTCTGAAGCCAAAGTCTGTTACAGGTGGTGCTACCTGGGAGTGGGCACTGGTGAGGAGAAATAGCACCCGATGAGACATGCCCTGAGGGTAAGAAAGACTCAGAAAGGGTGGAGATTCTGATAGAGGATGTAGAAGGAACTGCAGAGGAAGAAATGATGCCATTGCAGGGTTCAGCTGTCCCGGAAGTCAGTCACCTCAGGGATTTGGCCATCCTGGCGTCCAGGTGCCCAGAGACAAATACTGTTAGAAATGGAATCTGTGGACCTCTCAGCGACAGGGAGAGTCGAATGCTGCTGAAAACACCATCTTGGCCTTTTGTTTGGGATATTTGTTCCAGGTATTTACAGGTGGGAAGATGCCATTTTGGACACTTTCTGATTAGAACTTTAAAACTGGACCATAATGGGTATGATAACTGACCACTTGTCACCTCAGTGATTCTGCTTTTCCTTGCTTGTTAAAGAGACCCCATTATTGCTTTTCCCTGAACCTGAGTGGTCTTGTGATTTTGCCTGTGGGTGAAGAACTCAGACAGTGATGGGTAAACTCCTGGGCATTGTCCTGGCCAGAGTTTTAGTGCTCCTATATCACACAGTATCATAATCTCATTTAGAAAGAAAGCTTTTATTATCAGTTATTCATTTTTCTTTCTTTGTACATATATGTAATATTTCACTTGTTAACCTAGTTACCACTTATGACCATTTTTTTCATCTAACTAGATTATATTCTAGAGCATAATTTTAACAAATTCATACTTCTTGATTAGGGATTCACCAAAATGTCCTTAACTCATCCTCCATCGTTAGGCATTTAGGTTATGTTCAATTTTTCACTTTTACAAATGCCTACCATGCATGTTTATTCTGTTCAGTTAGAGCACACATTCTTTCTCATTTCTTTAGGATACCTATATGCACAGAGAGGTTTGCATGGTCTCTGAGATTTTAATACGCATTTATTAATCACCCTCCAAATTATGCTCCTATCAGCAGTTTATGAGTAGTTCTTCCACAGCACCTTTATTAAACATTATCTATCTACTCACTAACTGGTATCATCTTTATGTTTAATCTCTGCCAGGTTGCTAGGCAAACTGGATGTCCTTTGATTATAAGTGAAGCTGGACACTGACGTGCCCCTTGTCACTACTCGGCCACAGCTCACCTGTGCTGTCAAAGGCTACGTTAGATGAGGGGGCAGGATGTTTTACAACAAGTGACAAGTCTGACTCACATAATTGAAAAGTCCAGAGATAGAAAAATCATATTCATCTTGGATCCCTGTGCTAATAGGCTTCAGATTCAGAGCTCAGATTCAGAGGATGTTTTGGGGGTTTTGTTTCTCATTGTCCCTTTGGTCCTGCTTCCCAAGGTGCTGTGCTTTTGACCTCAGACACCTCTGTGGTAGCCGCTGCTCTGGGGTTAACTCCTCCAAGCATCAAGCCCAGCCAGCAAATTGGTGATCCCCCACCTAGAAATCACAAAAGCCTTCCCATCGCAATGGTTCAGGGTGGAACTGCCAGTCCCAAGCCAGTCCTGAGCACAGTGGGACTAGTGAGGTGGTGTATTCTGCCTCTAGGAGGTGAAGTCAACCTCATGAGCAATGTGAGGAGCCTCGGTGAACATTGGGATGAAAGGAGAAACTTCCACTACAAATTTATACCACAGAGCAAGTAAATAACCCTTTTCTTTCTCTACCCCCTTAAGCACTCTTATCAAGGACTCTTTCTAATATGAAGGCCCTTCATGGGTGAGAATTGAGTGGCCCATCAACTTCCTCTTTAATTCAGTGCTGTGCACACAAGGCTGTTGGTCACTTATAGCAAGCAAAGAAGCAGCGAAGTTGCTGAAGAGAACGATGAAGGGAGAGACCTAGGAGATGTAGGCATAGTCTGAGGGAGATTTCAGCATCTGAAAGAGGCAGAAACAAACCACTTTAATCCAGCATTAGACTGAAGTGAGGATAAATGCAGGCGAATGGCCCAGGGAGACTAGACAAATTGGTGGTGGTGGTAGTGGGGGCACTCTAGGAAAGCTTGGCAGGGACTGTACTTGTACAGAGCTTTGTAGACGAGCCAGTTTTCCACAGGTAGAGAGAAATGATGCTGAAATCCCAGAGTCCACCATATTCAATAGATGGTTTCCAAGCCCTTTCTCTCAGAGCGCTGTGCAAATGACGACTTGTAAATTACCAAGAATTAATTGCATCATTTATATTCCCTACAGATCCAAGCCAGATCTGGTCGCAGCCTCTTTAAAGCAAACGGCGCGGCCACATTCTTCCCCTATGGCAGATACTGCTTCTCTTCAATTATTTAAGCGCATTTAAAGCCAAAGCTGGAGCCCAGCACTGTCCTCCCCGGCCCCCATCCCCTGCCACCCCAGGTGCTCTGGCCTGTCACTAGGGCAGGTCACTAGGGGCTACAGGAGGGAAAGCCAGGTAGCACCAGGTTGTCCCCAGCTGTGTTTGGTCTGACTCCGATTGGAAAGACTTGTTAGTAAACAGCTTCTTTAATAGTTACCATTTTTAATTTCTCTTGAAATATTGGCAGGAGTAGGCCCCGTGGAAGAAAAATGAAGCTGGAGAGATTATTCACTGACACGAGGTGCTGTCGTGCTCACAGCCCAGCCAGGTTGCCGCATCCAGGGCTGCTCCATCCATTCCTGCTCCCAGATTTCCATCAATAACTCACTAACAATAACAAATTGCTACATGACACCCTCACTGTGCTGGTGGGTCTAAGCATCTGATGAGGGTTCCCGATGTTCCAAGTCCCCGTCCCTTCCCCTGATCAGAGCCCACAAAGACGTGTGGTCCGTCTGCCCTGTGCCAGCCCCACCGTGGACAAGGGTGAGGAATTGCACTCTATCTAGAGACACAGACGCAGCACACTGAAGTGAACTCAGCGTTCCAGGCAGCAGGGATGGCTGCGAGGAAACCAAATGGGCCAACAAAACGGGAGGTGTTTGGGTGAGACTTTGTCCCTTGGAGTTTCAGGCTTGGCCCCTTGGGGACGTGGCATTTGGTCATAGCTTTAATGGCGTATAGGAATGAGCTAATGGAGGTGCTGAGAAAAGAACATTCCAGAAAGAAGAGACAGCACAGGAATGTTGAGTGTGAAGGGAGATGGTGAGGCTGAGTTGTCGTGAGCTAGGGGAGACTGGGGCACCTTAGAATGTGGGTCTCCCTCTGCTCCTTGTCATCCTCTCTCCCCGCCTGCCTCTCACTAGCATCTCTACTTGTCTGTGTCCCCCTCCTTTGGCCAAACCACAGGATCTCTCTCTGTCAGCGTCTTGGTCTCCAAACTCATAGACTTCTGAGAGTCCAGGATATTATGGGGCTTTTTCTTTTTTTGAAAGTTTGGCTCTTGGCAAAAAGCCAGTTCTATTTCCATCTTGTGTGGAAAATATAGAATTACCGTGAATTATATTGAAAAATTAGATTCATTCACTGCTGTGATAATTTATCTCCCAATCTGTCTCAGAGAGTTAGCAGCTGGTGAGAAAATAAAATGTAATTTAGGCAAAAAAAAAAAAATCACTTTTAATCTATGTCTGGCAGGGAGAGAGGCTATTAAGTGAGTTTACTCTTTGCCAATCAGGTGGTTTTCTTTAGCACACCCTCAAATGAAATGTTGTGATGGAGACTAATGGGCGGCCTGCTCTCCTGGATGAACCTGTCAACCGTGGGGCCAGGAGTCAGACCCTACTTTCTATGCCCAACTTCGTAACTGGGGGCTCCTCTTGGGGTGCATCCGCCGGACTTGCTTCGCCTAAGAGATGCACTTTATAGCACTGGGGTTTGCCAAGACTGCTTCTGCCTTGAGAAAGGAGGAGAAACAGCCCCCAATGTTAAGCCTTATCGATTGAAGGTGTTCGGAGGTAATGACGGCCATTTTTCTTCTCTGGAGAGCCTGATTATGTGCCCTGGAATTGTCCTGACATCATTGCATGAGTCAGAACACTGAGCTAATCATGCTCTGCCCGGAGTCAGGTCCAAAGCTCGCCTTTGTGAGTCAGCCCTCGCAGGAGCAGGCCCGGGGGGAGGCCAACCCAGAACATGGGGCTCTCGGCTGCATCTTTTGGACACTGACCCGTACTCTCCCTGCTGCTATAGGCAGCGTTGGGGCCTCTTCCTCCTCCACTGAGAGCTCCTGGCCTCCCTAAGCACAACAAGCATGATACACCTCCCTCCTGGGAAAAGCTTGCCTGGGTGGCAGGGCTTGAAGAGCCAGTAGTTTTTCCTTTTTCCAAACACAGAATCCTGAGATGGGGAGAACACTTAGTGGCATGGTGGAGACGGCGCCTGGGCTGGCAGGGGAGACTTGAGCTGAGTGGAGACACTGCTGCCTGCTTGCCCAGGTCTTAGGAGAAAGTCACCGTCTTGGCTTCTCTTGGCAGGACCTGCCCATAAGTGAGGGGCTTGGGCAGGGGCATCCGATGCTGCTAGCTCAGATTTTACTCATTTGTGGATTGAAATTCAGGCTGCACAGTTGCCTGACCCCTCTACTCTGTACCCACAGCTGCATCTGGACTCAAGCTTCCCACTCGAGCTGACAGTCCTCTCAGAAGACGGTGTCCCAGGTGACTCATGGGAGTTCAGGGTAGGCACTAATACGGGAAGAGTTTTGAGCAATGAGGGGCATTAACCTCTCCTTCAGGGCTGACACATAGTCACATAGAAGGCATGGCCTCAGCTGGCTTCCCCAAAGCACCCAAAGACTCCCCTGCAGCATCCAGTGGGACCCTCCCAGTTGAGAAGCAGTAAACAGGGAGCCTGGGTTACTGGGAGGGTATGGAGGACCCCTGGAAGTCACCGGGCCCATGTGGTGTCAGTCCAGGCAGAACTGTGCCTCATCCAGCTCCCCAGAGATCTCACTGGCTTCTTAAACATGAACTCTGAGGTCAGGAAAGAGAGAAAGGATTTGATTTAGATTCAGTTTGAACTGGCAGGAAAGCCATGGTTCTCATTAGAAATTCCACCTGCCCCACCTCCCTCCCTCCCGCCCTGGTCAGGTTAAATTACCAGTGGAATATAAAAACAGGGAGAATCTGTACTGTGCTGGAAAAGAGGCAGTGCTGATGGAAATGTGAGACGATTTTTTGAAAGATGGAAGGCAGAAAGGGGCTGTCTTAGCCACAGTGGTGATGTCCCTGTATCCCCTTACCATGGCCTTATGGACCAGAGGCAGTGTTCCAGATATGGTGGCCATGCAGGAGAGGACAGGGAAGCAGACTGCCTGTTTTAATCAAGAGTGCATCTAACTTTGGGGAGAGAGGCTGAAAAGCAATAAACAAAAACATATTCCAGGAGGAGGAACCGCTGTGGGACTTGGTAAAGTCCTTGGGCAGGTGTTGGTGGGCGAGGCCTGGCCACAGGTGGTCAACTGTCCTTTCAGGTGAGTCAGCTTCAGGCTGAGGATTTGTGGCTAGAAGGATCCCATCAGGAGGATGACAAGAGGGAGATGGTCCCGAGTGCTTCTGATGAGAGAAGAGGCTGGCGTGCTGGAGGCATAGGGCCAGGACCCAGGGGCTGGGGTGGAGGCAAGGAGGGTGGAGTAGAAGGTGGGAGGAAGGCAGAGTCTTGGTGAAGAGTCTCAGTTTTATTACAAGGGTGAGGGCACAACACTAAATGACACGAAAGGTTTCAGGCTGAATAACGTGAGCCAGTTTAGTTAAAGAAAGAGATCCTTGTGTAGCATCTCTCTTATCAGTTAGTTTCCTCAAAAAAAAAAAAACCACCTTTTTATCCATCTCAAAGGGAAGCCTTTCGGGTGAGGGTGGGTTGTGGGCACATCAGGAGAACTTTGGGCCCAACCAAGCATGCTGGGGGAGCACAAAAAGAGTAAGGTGCTCACTGATCTGGAAGTCACAAGTGACGCCAGCTCCCGGCTGGGACAGGGGACCAACAGTCACTGCCCCCATGGCTCTGGAGAGAGTAAGCAGGACACCTCACCGGAAGTGGCCAGGTCACCACTTTGTGCCAGGGACCCCAAATTATCTGCCCTTCTTCCCCAAACTGTAGGCAGTTCTCTGATCATCTGGGTCACTCAGGGCAAACTTCATCCTCTTTGTTCTGGAGTCTGGCAGACTAGAACAGGGGTCCACCCTGACCATCTCAGCCAGAAATGACTTTAACTCTCAATACAGAGTCAAACAGCCTTTCATGGGTCAAAGGACAGGAAATCAACTGAGATGGATAGAGAAACTCAAATTCAGAAGAAGAAGTTCAGCTCCATTGGACAACACATTCTTCTAAATCATGAAATTGTTGGGAGAGGCAGGTGATAATTTTAGACAACTTTTAATATTCCTCTGGATGAGATGCAAAATATCATTGCATCTATGAATCTCAAGCAGAAGCTCAGGCAGGAAAGAATGAAGAGAAACACATTGAGGTGGGGAGACAGAACGACTGTGCAGGGGCCATGGTCTGTGTCAGTGACCCCACCCCACTCCCTGGCCCTCTTGCACCAGACCCTGTGAGTGTCCATCCATGTCCTGTGAAAGCAGGAATTTGTTGCACTACCTGTTTGTTCGCGTGCTGATCAGCTCGCATAGGACACCAAGAAGTGACCGGTGCTTAGCACAATGCCAGGCTCCTTTAAGGTAGCCTTTCTGCGTTATTCTCCCAAGAAAAGAGTCATAATGATGTGTGACTGCCTGATTTAAAGACATCCACGAAGGTAAAGAACAGCAGGTTCGATTCTTGAGGAAACCTAGAGCCAAGCAGAAATGAAAGTTTGGGAACTGTGCCCTGATTTCATGAGAAAAGAAATAAGAAAATAGTGAGATTAAGCAAAAAAGAGGTACAGATTGCAGGATCAGTGAATCAAGACAGATGCAGGAATTTGAGTAGGTGACATGAGCAAAGAAGCTAAGTTGATTATTTTTATAAAGTTACGAAAACATTTTCTGCTATGTCTGGTCTTTGGAAGGGCTGACAGAACAATAGAATAGAGAAACAGACCACTGGAAACTTGGAGGTGAAAGTTTCAAATTGCAGAAATGAAGAAAAAGATTTGCCAAATGTAGGAGAAAATAAAAGAAGTTTATTGCAAAGGAAGAAATCAGGTTTGCCTTAGATCGTTGCACAAAACCCAGCACCAGATGAGCGGGGGCAATCTGAGAGGAAACGTGTGCTGGAGAATTCTGATTGTCTCTCGGATTAGCATGCTGGTGAGGCAGCAGGAAGGGTTCCTCATACATGAAAGGGCTCAGAAGTACACTTCCCATGGGAACCGATGGAAAAACTCACTTGAAGATACGGTCTAGTGCTTAAGAAATGAATTAAATACGAATTTAAGACTGTGGAAGTCATCACTTAAGGAACTGAAGAATAAACGACGAGATGGAGCTAACGCTAAATGACGATCTTTCATGGAGTTTCACAATATGCAAATAGAAAAATTCTCAAGTTAATGCTGGCACTCTGTCTTTCTTCCATTTTTTTTTAAACTGAAAAATAAGGTGGGAGAGAAGTTAAAAATGACCATATTCTCCTCTTTTACAAGGAAGCATTAATAGATTTCCTTTTTGACATAGGTAGGGGAGTATTTGGCAAAATTTTTAAATTAAAAATAAAAAATTAAGACAAAACAGGATAAAAACTTCAAATTCATCGGACATGAAGAACAGAGATGTATTTCTGGAGAGCAAAAACAACAAAAGCACACAAAATAAGCATAAAAACAAAAGCTCAAAATAACAAAAAATGACTTGTTTTTTATTGTGATGAGATATGAACAAACTAAACTTCTTTGTTAAAATTAAAGACTCTTAAATGATGAATTGAAATCCATCAAGTTGATATCACAGGAAAGTTAAAACCCTGCTCAAGGACACAAAAGAAAGTGAATTAATTTCAAAACAGATCACATTTTTTGATAAGAAGTAGCAACACTTTAAAAATTCAATTTATTTCTAATTAATTCATAAATAAAATATAATTGTAATAAACACTCAAATAAAATTCTGTGAAACTTAGCAAATGGTTTCTAGGTTATTCTGAAATCAAATGGGGGAAATCAAAATAAAAATTGAAGCAGTGGAATAAAGGAGGCACTTATTTTTTTATATTAAAGCATATTTTAAAGGCGCATTAATTAAGAAAGTGCAATATGGGTATAAGGATGAAGATATAATTGCAATATCGTAGAAATCCCCAGAATAAACCCTCATAAATAACGCAGTATTTCATGCTGTTGGATAAAGAATAGATTATTCAATACATTGTGGTGAAGTAACCTGCTAATTATTTGAAAATTAATAAAATTGGGTCCTTACATTATAGCACATACCTAAATGAAAACCAAATTGATTAAAAATAAATGTAAATGATAAAACCATGAAGCAATAAAATTAAGGTAAAACAGGGAAAAATACTTGCTTGATCTCTGGGTAGAAAAGGGATTTCTGAATCACAAAACAGAAGAAAAAAAACCACAATGGAAGAAAATGAAGGATTTGAATGCATAAGGATTTAACAAAAACTAACCAGCTCTCTTTTAAAAAAAAAATCCATAAATCAAGTTTAAAGGAAAACAAGCAAAAGTGGAAAATGATCACAAATACCTCCCCACAAGGTTAATGTCCTGACTGTACAGAAATTAAAAGTAATTAAAAAGAAAATTAGCCCCTAAAGAGAAAACTGGGCAAAATACACAGATGAGTTACAAGTGAAGAAACACACTAGGCCAATCAACATATGGAAAAGATGTCCACTCTCATTAGTAAACAGAGATATTCAAATTCAAACAATATGCCTTTCAAATGGAAAAAGATTGAAATATATACAATTACTGAGGGCTGGGGATAGATGAAACAGGCATTCATACCTACAGGTGGAAATCTTAGCAGGGCACAGAAAAATCCTTTAAAATGGTCATAATCTTGGACGTAGAGAACTTGTTCCTAGGAATTTGTCCTAGGGAAACATTCAAGGGTTTGCACTGAGATTCAGCTACAAGGGTAATCTTTATGGCATTTTTAAAGCGGGTCAAAATTGATGATAATAAGCAAATCTAATATTTATTTATCGAGCACATAAAATGGCCAGGCACTTTGCCAACTTCTTTCCATGCATTATCTCATTTTATCCCCAGTGATGTGAGGTCCATCCCATTATTATCTCTGTTTTATAGATGAGGAGAGAGAGGATTAAAACAACTCAAATGCCCAGCCAAAGAGGATGGTTACATATCTCACAGAACAAAAATCATCGGAATGGAGTAAAGCCATATAAAAGCAGATTTCTCAGAGAATGAAAGGGACATTACTAAGTGCTCACAACACATTTGTAAGATATGCCCATGAGCAGGGCACCAGTCATACAGAAGATTGGGGTGAAATCACATATAGAATAGGATATCTGCATTGCCCCAGGGGGGTGGGGGGAAGCATAATGATGAAGATCAGAATCATGGAGGGGAAAAGACAGAGAAGGCTATTAATAGTGGTTTTCTCTATCGAACTATAGAATGATAATAATGTTCATTTTTTCCCCTTTATCATACTTTGTCTTCAAATTTTTCTTCAATGAACATGTACTTGGAGAATAAAATAGACTTTTATTAAAGGGGGGATAATAGATGTCATTTCAAAGGTCTACTTCTGAATACAGAGGAAGGATTGTTCTCGGCTTTTTAGCTGAGCACTATTGGTTTATCCAAGGTTGCTGGGGTCGCTAAAATTCTCAAATCTACCTGATCCTAGACGAAGAACAAGACAGATTTATTTACCTTGGAACAATTCCACCCATTGGCCCAGGAGACTCTGGCTTAAAAGGCATTCTTTAGATCACTAAGTCCTCCTTCTGGCTAAGGGTTTTGTTCTGAAACTGAAGCCCCTGCCTGTGCATTTTCTAGCTAAATACATATGTCCTGATGCCCATGCCTGCATATTGATAAGTCTTGAGTACTTCTAGCTTCATGCTGGTCGGGAGAGCAGACTGAGTCTACTGCAATGCCTCTGGAATTTCCATAAACCCAGATTTTCTTGACTCTGCAAGACCCTCCAAGTACCTGAGCAGGTCACTGCAGCATGGGTCACTGCAAGAGTGGATATGGATACAGAAGGGAGTGTTGGGGTATCTGTGGCCAAGTCTGGCTGCTTGAAGGAATGAAGTCACAGTGATGGTCACAGTGCACTTCTGGGTCACAGCTTAGCCCAAGGTCAAGGCCCATGGGCAGGAGGGTTCCTTCTAGAAGGATAGAGCTTCAGAAATGATACTGGGAGTGGTTTCTCAGATCGGGGGAAGGAAAGGCTGCCTCTCCCACAAATAAGGCAGATAAGCAAAAAAGAGAGTCCTACGGTCATGCAGTGGTTGTTTCTGTTTGATCTTTGCACTCACTCACTTGTTCATTCTGCTTTCTTTCAAAAATATATGTTGAACTATTAAAATGTGCCAGGTACTGGGGATACAGGGAAAAATAAAACAGGGACTATCCCTGCTTAATGGAAGTTTACACCCTGAAGGAATTAGAGGCATGTAAATGGTGTAATATGTAAATGGAGAAACAAACTAACAAGCAAATAACAAGATGATTTTAGATAGGGCTAAGTGCTCCAAAGGAAACAGAACAGGTTAATAAGGTTGAAATGCACAGGGGAGGACTTTTTTCTGAGGGTGGCCATGAAAAACCATGCCCGGTGACTGCTGAGCTGAGCTAGGAAAGAGCAGATGAGATCAGAAACCCTAAAAGTCACAGAGCTTCCTCCCTTTCCTTAGCCTGCCCATGCCTGTTGATCAAGGACCTCTCCCCCTCCAGAGTCCCCTCCCTGGGGACTGGGCGTCTGCTGCTGCTGCCTTCTCAGAGCTCCCAGACTGTACCACATATACCAACAGTTCACCGTGGTGTGTGTGTATGTGTACAGTGCATACCCATGTCCTACACTGCTGCTGGTCCCCAGGTCCATGGTTAAGCTAGATGTGCATCTCAGTGGTCAGTCTACAGGTGAGGAGTCTGTCCTCCCCAAGCACTGACCCAGATTCTCTTACACACTTGTACATCTGGATGGATTTACCTGAATCACTCCAAATACTCTATATCCAGGACTGAGTTAATTGTATTACCTCCCAACCCTGTACCTTCTCCTATGCTTCCTGCTGCATTGAATTCTCAACACATTTCTTTAAGGGTCTGTCTCTGCCAGGATCATCACATATGGTTGGGCAAAGCATGCACTACACAAAGTCCAAAAGGGTGAGTGGAAGGGGAAAGTTAAAACTACTCTCAGTAATCAGGCCAACATAGCATAAGCTGGATCTCCCAAAGGAAGGGGCATCTTTATTTTGCTCAAAGGTGTCATCTGCTTGTCCAACCCTGTACCATAGGCTAGTTTTGCCCAGAACAAGTACCTCTATCAAATTTGACAAAAGTATCCAACCACTTGCTATGGTCCAGTTCTCTCCTCATAGTATGACTGGCCCAGTACACCTTGGTATCCCAAGACAGTATTCTTACCAATGACCTATTTCTAATCTTGTCCTTCAAGGTTACTCTTCAGTCATGAAGAAGAAGATTCCAAGAAATTCTCTTGGCACCGAACACCACAGTGAGTTCTCTTCTGACACTGTGGCACAGGTCATCTGCACTGCTTGCCTCTCTTTATCTGCCATCAAAGAGTCTTGTCATCCTAATTGGATCATATGCCTGTAAAAGCCGGGACAATGTGTTGGCCACAGGGCCTGGCATTGAGCAGAGCATGGATGGCAGGTGCCCCAAGCCTGCTGCCTTACTCTGGGCATAGGGTGACATACTCCTTGAGCCCTGAGATGCTCAGGGTAGCATCTGTGAACCCCCTGCCTTGGACACACCCACATGTTCCTGGATCCACCCTGCCAGATTTCCCAGAATCTCAAGAGAGTGGTCCCTGGAACCTGAGCTGTGGGGAAAAGCTGAAGTGATCCGTCCACATGCTGAAGAGTGAGAACCACTGTTCTAGAGACAGGACTCCAGAGGTAAGAGGACAGTGAAGTGAGGAGTGGGGTACACACGGTGCCAGGCCCCACGGGTGGTGGGTTTTCCTCCCGCTGCCTCCTGTACCCCTCTCTCCAGCCCTCAGACAGGAGGTGGAGAACAAGGAGTGCTGACTAGAGAGCTCTTTCTAGGGTGTATCTTTAACTGAGTAAAAGCAGAGAGAAATCAGAGGGCATGTGGAATGCTGCACTTTGTTGACAAATAGTTAAATGACAGAGAGATGGATCTCTGGATGGATGGAAGAGAAGACAGGTAGGAGATAGCTCAGCTGACAGAGAATGATGCACACATATTCGTAGGACATAAACTATTTCTGGAAGGACATATAATAAACAGTAACAAAAGTTTCCTCTAGGGAAAATAATCTGTAGGTTTGGGTAGGTGAGAAGAACAGTTATTCACATATACCTTTGGAATAGTTCTTTAGCTATAGGCTTGCATACATGCCTACATCGTGCAGCCTTTAAATAAAAATCATAACCTTTAAATAAAAATCACAATTATGAAAAACAAAATTTCTCCCACATTGTCACAGCAAACCCTTATGTAATGAATACTATATGCTGGGCACTATTCTATGTGGCTTTATCTGTATTAACAATCCAAGAAATAGCTAATGGAATTAGTTACACTTTATGAATATAGAATAGGTGAAACTAAGCAGAGCAATTTACCTGAGTCACACGTCCGTGGTGGAGTGGGCACGCGTTCACACATAGGCAATCGGGCTGCAGAGCCATGTGCTTGACCACTAGACTGCACTGCCCCTTGGGGGTCCAGTCCTGGGCTGGCCCTTTGGAAGTTCATCTGTATCTGAAGGATTCAAAGAATTCCTGCCCTGAGGGTTCTATCTCCAGTCACAGGAGGAGTCAATCACAATTCCAAACACATTGCTCCAACCTAGAGTGTGATACCAAAAAAGGATTGAACGAATGAAAGAATGAATGAGTGAATGAATAATTGATCCAGTCAATCAATGATGCAGATTATTGGAGAAGACCAAGAGAGCTGAGAGCATGGCAGATGCCATTCGCGAGTGGAATTATATTCTGAACAATGGGAAGAAATGGAGGGACATGTACTTAGTAAGACTGGAGTGTCCCAAGGTGGCGATGACCACAGATGTTTCAGAGAAACTGGCAGAGACAGGAGCATGGAGACCTCGACAGAGGCTGTTGAAATGCATCCTAAGAGCCGCTGACAGCAATAGAGGGGTTTTAGCAGGGCAATGACCTTCACAGCCAGGCTAGATGGGGGTGTGGGGAGCTACACACTGACCTGTTCGACAGTCTGGAAAGATTGAGGTTCTGTGAAAGAAAACGGGAATAGTGAGTGAGTCTGCCCCTTACCCCAAAGTAAGGTGCCCACACCTGAGGTTGCTTGGGGGTTGGTGGGGGTCTTGGAAACAGACACACCAGAGTCTCCTGCTACTAACTCAAGCTGCTGCCCATTCCTCTTCCCAAACCCAATTGCACTAAGGGTTTTTCTCCAGTGGAATCTTAGCCCAGAGTTGTCCCTTCAACAGTTGCCTCATTCCTAGTGGTCTGGGTCCTGAGGCAGCGGTGTGGGAGTTTGGACAAAATTTTTTGGTCCGAGGAGATTAGGCAAGGAGATTGGTGCAAGGAGATTGGGCAAAACTTTTGACCTATACAGATATGTCAGCACCTGACAGTCTCCTGAGAACACCAGGCCTGTCAAGCGTCTGCTGCTGTCACAAGGACAGAGCAAACCAGAGCAGACCATTGTCCAAAGAAAAGAGAAAGAAATATGGGATCCTGCCAGGTCCCGGCCACTGCTTGACCCAGCTGTGGCACTGAGCCCAAGGGCCAAAGTCCCTGCAGCCCCTTGTCTGGGGTGGGGAGATGGGCCTCTAGAAAACATGTGAGACTAGGGAGGGTTCAGGTTGCTCCGGGACTGTAGAGGCACTGCCATGAAGTCACTCTGAATCAGAAAGTTGCCTAGCAAATGTTGACAAAAGAATCCCTGAGGCTCGCACCAATAAGAATGGTCCATATAAAAAAAACAGGCAAATCCATGCCAAGTGTTGGCATGGATGTGAAGAGAAAGGAACACTCTTGCACTGCTGGTGGGGATGTAAATTGGTCCAGCTGCTATGGAAAGCTGTGTGGAGGACCCTTAAAGTACTGAAAATGGAACTGCCATTTAATCCAGCAATCCCACCACTTAGGATTTTGTTTCCCAAAGGACACAAAAACACTAATTCAAAAGGACACCTACACTCGGATGTTTATTACAGCACTATTTACAATATCCAAGATATGGAAATAACCCAAATGGCCCAAAGTAGATGGCTGGCTCAAAAAGCTGTGGTATATGTACACAATGGAATACTATTCATCCATCAAGAAAGACAAACATGTCATTCGCAGCAACATGGATGGAGCTAGAAGGAATCATGTTAGCAAAAATAAGCCAGAAAGAAAAAGAGAAATATTGGATGGTCTCACTTATATGAGGGAGAGAGGGAAAGTAAACAGAAAAGAAAAAACTTAAAACTACCTATCAGCAGAACTGAAATAAAGAGCAAAAGTTCCATCAGGGTGGAATGGGCACAAAACACTAAGATGATGACACACCTGTGACAAAGTGGTGGGAAAACCTGGGCCTGACAATTATGTAAATATATATATATAATATATATAAATATATATGTACATATAAAGAATCTCTGAGAAGGCAGCAGAGGAGCAGGGATGGCTGCACGATGTGACGTGACATGGTCGTCTCACAGATATGGACGGTGAGCGTCATGCCCATCCAGATGGGCAGCCAAGAACTCCTCCTCCTGGGAGGAGGGGAGTGGCTATCAGGTGAATTTAAGGTGAGGAAACATTTGAGTTGGTTAAACAAGAAAGAAAGAGCCTCTCCTGCATGACTGGGGAGCATATAAGCCAAGGCAGGGAGGCTCGTCAGATCGAGCTGTGTTTCAGAAGCAGAAGAGTAGAGTGGTTCTCTCTGAGAACCCGGGAGCCAGAGTGCTAATGAAGCCAGGACTTCATAAGGGCAGTGCTATTCATTGAAATGATAGGGGGCATCAAGCTCTGGGTGCCACTGTCTTTTGCTTTAAAAATGCAAATGTTAAGAAGGATGTTAGACTTGAGAATGGCCTTGATTAAACTATCTTTCCAGAAAGACACAAGGTAATGTGATACCTCAGGAACTGTTCCCAGAAGGAAGGTGGAGCAAAATAAATAAATAAAGAGCAAAAGTTCCATCAGGAACTTTGTATGTGTGTGCGGGGAAACAGAAATGAGAAAATATATAAAGGGAGTTGAAACAAAGACAGAAAATCAGCCATTTTGTGAGGAAAGATGGAGGCTAGTCCATGTCAGCCATTTTGGGAGGAAAGATGAAAATTAGTCCATGAAGCCATGAGGAGCTTCAGGCTGGGACAAGACTGGCCTGGCAACTCATGTCTTTTAGGAAGCATAAGCTGAGTGTGCCTACTGAAAGCTAAAGAGGTTGGAGATTTGAACTACGTGTTGGAGTGTGCCTTGCTGAGTTTGAAATAGGTATTTTTGGAGAGACTGTGTGCGTGAGGTCTGAGAGGAAAATGAACTTTGCTGGTTCTTGCACTATGGAGCTTCTTTCTACTACCTGGAGCAGGGCAAGAAGAAGACAGCATGGAGGAGCTGGAGGATGCCAAAGGAACACGCCAAAAAATGTCTTCGAGCATGTGGAGATGAACTCCGACTGACTGGACGTTGGTGAGATGATCAGGAGTAAGAGACTGAGGGTTTTTGGACAATCTGGGAAAGGACTTTGGACAATGTTGAAAAAGGGTTTGGAAAATGTTGAAGTAATCGGAGTTTTACTTATATTGTGTGTGTGTGTGTGTGTGTGTGTGTGTGTGTGTGGTAAATAGGTAATCACTTTGTTTAGTAATAAATTAGTCTGCACTCTGAGAGTCTTGTTCTGGTTTGAAATTATAGTGAAAAGGCTGGGGATGGTGGTGGAAAGAACCTAGAGAGTTTGAAAGAGGGTAAATTGAGGCAAACTAGTGTAAGATGTAAATGGAAGTTTTAAGTTGTTTTGTTTTCTTCAGTCTTTGGAGCTGGGAGCTAAGAAACTGGCTGACTTTTGCATATCAATAGTAGGTAGTTAGTGTAACTCTTAATTAACTGCCTGTTGTCTGCCTGAGAAAAGCAAGCAGTTGAGTTGATTTGAGTTATAGAGTTAGAAAGTTGAGTTGAGTTTATGTCAAAAGCCTTCCTTAATACCCGGTTTCACTAAGGTTGGAACCAGACGCTGCCACTCACCCGCGGTGTGAGCTTGGGCAAGTTACTTACCCTTTCGGAGCCTCAGTTTCTGATTCTATCTGAAAAGACAAGAGTAGTACCATCGGCTTCACAGATGGACTGAAGATTTGAAAGAGCATGTCCATAAAGTGCTGAGAAGAGCGGCTGCCGCACAGAAGTGCTGTGAATGTCCGGCCATTGTTGTGATGGCTGCTGCTGTGGTCAGTGCTGCCAGCTTGGATGGCTGCCCCATATGGCCTCAGTGAAGCTGCAGATGGAGGAGGGTCAGACTTGAGACGGCCGGGGAAACTGGCGCCTGGGCGCCAAAGGTGGACCCAGCAAAGATGATAATCCTTCTCTGCTGTGGGTAAGCTTCCATTAGCAGGAGGGGAGAGGCACAGTGAAAAGAAGGCTTACACATACCTAAGCTTCAGGCTGGCAGAAGGAAAACTTCAGATCCTGAGGCCTAGGCCCAGTGCCCACTTTGGCCATCTAGCAGCCCAATCTGCACCCCAGGGATGACTGAATCTACCCCAAGAATCCCATCCTGGTCACTAGGGATTGGGGAGGTTGCATAGATGCTGTTGTTCAAGCTGGAAACTACAAAGTGTCTTTGGATGTTTGGTGGAGTGCAGGGGGAGCAATTAGATAGGGTTGGGAGGTGCCCATCTCAGATTGATAGATGGTCCCTGAAGGAAATATGAAAAACGAAGGGCAGGATTTGCGCCCTGAAGTAGGAGGGGGTGGGTGAGAATTAAAGCAGCAGTGGCTACACTGCAAAGTCCAGGGTGTGGATCTGAAACCTAGAAGGAGATATTGGCAAGAAGTGACCTGAACACCAGGACCCAGCCAGGTGGAGTCCACATGGGCTTCCAGCAGGGAAGGAGGCCTTGAGGATCTCTAGGAGAACTTTCATCTGTGTCTTTGGGAAACAATGCTCAGGGAAGGGAAGAGGAGCGAAGGGACAGGGAGGGGTGGGGTGGGGAATGCAGGGTTTCCGGTAATCTCCCCAATCAGCAGGATGCCAGGGTGAAAGCAGAACACCCCCAGACCTATCTTTTTAATCTCCACTTTCCTATTGGGGGGTAACTTCATCATTTCAACTGGTCACGGCCTTGTCATAATGTCCTGTGGTCATCTTCAGGCAACAATTAGATCTCATTTGAGTAATCTAAGTACCCAGCACAGTCTAGTTGCTACAACACAAAGCTGTATTTACAGTGAAGTCTCTTCCCTTTCCCCAGCGTGGTTCTGCCTCAGCAGAGTTGAGCAAATGTGGGAGGGTATGGGATTGGTTTCTCTATTTCTCCCCTCATGCATCTTCTACGCTTCACTCCCCTTTTGCCAAGCTGCCTTTGATTCCTCCAGGGACAAAGCAGGGAGAGGGAGCAAAGAAGAGGATGACTAAGGCCTTTCTGTGACTGACATGTCTTCTCTTTGGGCCTGATGGGTGCTCAGTGTGCATTAAAAGCATCCTTCTTGGGTAAACGTTTGAAGATGACGCTGGATCTTCTCTCTCTCTCTCTCTCTCTGGGTCTGCTTGATTCCTGGGGAACCTGGTCTCCCCCTCTGCGCTGCTGGTGGAGGCTAGTCCTCATTGCCCTTGCACCCCTCTCTCTCCTTGGCCCCATCAGCCAATCCTTACCCTCTTAGGTTTCTCAGATGAATGTAAAACCACAGAGCATCATTCCCCTTATTTCTCAGAGACACAAGTCAAGTTCTCTTAGAGGTCCTCATAGCCCCCTTCCCTACTTGGTTTACATTGAAGGGGCCTGATGGGTGCAGCCATTTCCAACTCTTTTCACTACATTTCTCTGTCTCTCACCAGCAGTGTTTCAGATCGGACTCTTCATACCTTTGACATCAGCTAAAGTTCTTGAAACTGGCTCTGGCCACTCCTTCTCGCTTGCCAGTCCTCCTTGGGAAGCCAAACAGGTCCTCTGCCTCATTCTTGACAGGACATCTGGGGGCAGGGATTGGTATGTTTACAGCTTAGGCCCTTAAACTGCTTTTGGCAACTCATTCCCCACCAGATGCATCCCCCACCAGATGGCCAAGTCTTAATCCTCAGAGCACATGACTACTCAAGTTGCATGTAAAGGGGAATGAAAACGATAGGTGGAATTAGTTGGCTTGTGAAGGAGAGGAAAGGCTGGACTTTCCAGCATAATCACAAAGGTCTTCTTGAGCAGACAGGAGGCAGAGGATCACAGAGAGGCCTGATGGCACAGAGCTGCTGGCTTTGCAGATGGAGGGATACCACAAGCCAAGGAGTGAGAGCAGCCACTGGATGCTGGAAAAGGCAGAGAGTGGATTCTAAGAGCTTCTAGAAAGAAACAACCATGCTTACATCTTGATTTTTAGACCAATGGGATCCATTTAGGACTTCTGATTTCTTCAGAACTTATGTAAGATAGTATCTCTCTGTTATTTTAAATGACTGAAGGTTGAAGTAATTTGTTACAGTGATGACAGATTAGTGCAATCAGAGCTTCATAAACACTGTCTGAATCATGGAATCACTTTGAGTCAGAGGTTGTCTGGCAAATGGGTAAAGACGGACTGTGGATTGTCTGGGGCACTCTTTCTTGCTCTGAGACAATGGTGAAGCTGCTGATCTTCCTTGGACACTCCCCTTCCCACCTCTGCAATGATGGCATAACCGGGTCTGCCGTGCTTGGAGGGGCTCCTCGTGAACAACCCTGGATTTTGCGGGTCACTTCCTGATGTGTGAACTCCTTTCTCCGCAGTATGCTTGAAGACCACACTCATTTGCTGTTATGCTGCTGTTTTTCAAAATCATAAATTAATATATGCACCTTTACCAGGAACGAGGAACTAAAGTTCTTAAAACTGTCTTTGGCTCCTCTTTTTGTTTCTCTTGCAATTCAGATAAATATTATACCATGAAAATAGAAACCCCCCACTCTTGCCCAAGTCCTTATTTGTGATCTTCAGAGATAAACTGCTATTTCTGTGGGTCCTTTCAGACTTTTTCTACACATACGCCGGCAGGCATTTACATTTTTATTTGTGTACACAAACACATGAAGTATTTTAGCACTGAGTGAATCATACTGTGGATATTGCTCTACAACTGGCTTTGTTCATGTAATAATACATCTTGGATGTCTACTCCTATTAGTATATAGAAGCACACTTCATTCTTTTGAATAGTTGTCTAGTCATCCATGATTTACTGAAATTTATGTAACCACCAGCCTAGCAGCCATGGTGTAGACAGCTTGGTGCACGGTATAACAGGTTCTTGACACTTCTTCACACTCTCCCAAGACCACACACTCAGAAGTATTTTATGACTGTCACCGACCTTGAGAACTCACTTTTTTTCTATCCCCCCTCATATTGAGTATATGAAGTACACTCATATTCCACATCAAATATCAATTTTGTTGTAAAAATTGAAAAGACTTTTATGACTTTGCCATTGAGATCATTTGACTCAGAATAAGTTCCTTCATTTATGATTGATTATGATTTCTCTGTAAGCATCATGTCTACTCGGGAATCCTGGCAAAATGAGACAGTGCAAGTTGGAAATTGTGCATGGAAAGACATTTTTTAATATATAAATAATTATATATATATATATTTCACATTTTTGTATTCCCCGGGGTTCTCCCACTACCACCCCTCCTTGACCATTCCTACCTATTCCGCTGTTTCCAGTTGTGTACTTTAGTTTGATTGTTAGCTTGTTTTGACTTTTCCTCCTGTCCTTTTATTTGTTTTCCCTATATCCCATATATTAGTGAAACAATTTGGTTTCTGTCTTTTTCTTTTTGACTTGTTTCTGCTAATATGATTCCTTCTAGGATTCTGTTAATATGATTCCTTCTAGGATTCCATCCATGTTATCTCAAATGCATCAAATTTGTCATTTTTAATTGATGAGTAATATTCCATTGTGCGTATATACCACATCTTTCTGGAAAGACATTTTTACAAAATTAAATGGAGTAATTCAGGGATGTGACCCAATGTAAATGTAGACATTTAAATATTAATTAATTTTTATTCTGCTGCTGTTTGTAGTTTGAAGTTAATAGTTTTTTTTTTTTCAACTTCATATTTGGCCTTTGAGAAGTTTGCAATCCCTAGAACCCCTGGGGGCCAGTCCCTGATCCCCGCAGTGGACTCACTCTTGAGGTGAGTAGTACATTTGGGATGTTCCCAGGGAGGAAGCTCACAGGTCTTCTGAGATGACTGTGTGGCGAGGTGGTCTGAGGCAGTGGAGCAGCTCATGGAAATGAAAGGGTCATAGGGTCCAGAATCATGACCAAGAAGACAAGTGGCAGAGCTTTGGCCTGTTTGTCTGTCATGGGAACAATTCCAGTTGGACTTGGACTTTCCCCAGTTCTCTATCCAAATGTTCCAAGACTCTCCCAGAGGCTTGATTTTTGCATGTTGCTATTGGGAGCGGAGAAGTTCTGTTTCTTTTCCAAAAGGCAGCTGAACTTTTAAGATCTAGGGGTCTCTTAACTCTGGCCCAACTGTAAGATCCAAGCAGGTGGTGGATGCTCCACAGATCTGATGGTTGGGCAAATGAGAGTCTCCATCAGGAGGTCAATTTCCCCATCTGTATCGTTGCACGAGCAAATGTCATCCTGATGGGAGCAGCAAGTGCCCAGGAGGGAAGGACAGCATAATGGCAACGACAATTTGGCATCCATTTGATTTCCTCACCCTCCAAAATTAACATTTTTAGAAAGATTGACTTTCTCCATGGAAATTCCTCTCCAATGTAAGCACTTGCTTGATGATGGGCTATTATAAATGCTTATGATCATGAGGATGAGATTTCTATAGCATCAGATGCTTTTATTACTTTGAATGAAATCATTGTGAGAACAATTTCAGGTTCCTCAAGCAGCTCTTAACTTTAAGAAGTCCCTATGGATCACAGCACCATTTCCAAAGCTTGCCAACTCAGGCAGACAAGACACTAGGGCCACTTCATGGGGAAGGGAGGCTGGGGATGTGGGATGCTACATGACCAAGAAAAGCTTCAGCTGCACAAAATAAAGGCATAACCCTTGTTATATCAAAACAAACAAGGCATAACCATGGTCTCTTGGGATATTCCACCTGGGAAAGGGAGGAGCTTGCAGTATCGATGAAAGTGGTACCAAGGAAACAAGAACATCAGGACTGGCAAGAAGCAGGTTGATTAGTATTAGTACTGGCTCAATCAAATATATAAATATATTTGATTTATATCCAAAGGCTGAGTACCTCCAGCAGGGAATTAAGGGTTTATATACACTTTACTTGCTCTGGTGTTCCAGGTGGGTTGTCATTGGTGGTAGTATAAGGCCTGACATGGCAAAGACAGAATGAGGAAGAGTCAAGAAGAAACTAGGCTGCCTGCCAGTAAACTGAGTCAGCAAGTCTAGACTCTTAAGTTCTATTTCTTAGGTCACTGTGCTTCAGCAGAGTTTAGGTTATCAGGCTTTCACCTGGTCATCATACTTCATCAGGACAGTCTTTCTCTTCTTCACTCTTAACAGACACACTGAGACTCTGGAAATAGTCCCCTGCCAGAGTCCACGTACGATGTAGACATTACTATTCTTGGGAACTGCTGATGTCCATCATCTCTCCTGTCCACTCTAAGTCACTATGGAAATGACCTATACCACCAAGAGCAACAAATGTGTCTGTTCTTGTAGGGATGTGTAAGACACAAATATTGCAAATGTTACACTAAAAGGAATCACCCAGAGTAGATTAAGCTTGTTCTAGAGCAAAGGTGCCTACCCTGGTATCTTCTCCTTATGGAAGAGAATGATTGTGGATTCCCAATACCTACTACATTCTTATTCACTTAGTAAAAGAATTCTAACTTTCAGTTAGACATATGGTCACTTTGAGGGTGGAGAAACTATATCTCCCAACCTCCTTGTAGCCACAGGTAACTATGAAAATAAATTCGGGTCAATAAGAAATTCATCAAGCAGAAATGCTGTGTGAGACCACAGGGATTTCTTAAAATGATGAAGATATGAAAGTGTACACTTCTGTTTCTCTTCCTCTTTCTCTTATTTTTCTGAGAATGATAAAGATGTGGTGGCTGGCACTCTGGCAGCCACTTTGGACACAGGTGGTCTCGAGAGTGAAGACACATGCTGAGGATGATATTCTTGGGCCTGAATGACATCCAGGAACCACCACCTTTATTTAAGTCATTTGTACTTTGGATTGTTCTATTTTTTTTTCTTGTTTTCAAGTAAAAGTGAAGCAAATTTCTTTCATATTTAGTAAATAAATTAGAAAACACAAGATAATCTATAATTTGTAACATCATCTTCATTAAGTTCTTCCTTATTAGATATAATTGATCAATAACATTGCATTTGTTTAAGGTGTAAAACATAATGAAGTGATTACCATGATAAGTTTGCTTAAAATTCATCACCACACATAATCAATTTTTTTCTCTTATGATGAGAACTTTTAAGATGTAGTCTCTAAGCAACTTTCAACAGGGCTATTAGGTGTAGTGACTAGGCTGTACACTACATTTCCAAGACTCATTTATCTTATAGTTGGAAGCTTGTATTTTTAGACTCCTTTCACTCGCTTTGCCTACCCTCACCCCACATTTCTGTCAAACACTAATCTCTTCTTTATTAATTCAGTTGTTTGGGTCTATTTTTAGGTTCCACGTGTAAGTGAAAACATACAGCATTTGTCTTCATCGGTCTAACTTAATTCACTAAGTCTTTATGTTACATGCAGCCAGTCTTAATAAACCAGTTGCTGTAGGAGAAGCTTCTGAAAACCATAGAGAAGCCCCTTTCTGAGTTTTTGTATGCTGTGCATAGAAGTTATTTTACCCTGTACACACATGGGATTTCGTGGAAGCTGAGTCATGTCGAGTGATGAATTAGGTGCCCTGCTGGGTTCTTCCTCTTCTGATTGCACCCCCCCAACCACTCACCACATCATACCTGAAACCAATCTTCCCTAGGGCACCTCTACCTCCCATAAGAATATGAGAAGTCTATAAGAATATGGTGGTCTATGTGACCACCAGAGACAGTAGTCATAAATGCCTGGTTATGTTCCTCTGCCAGAGTGAACACTATTCACACTAAAGCTAGGACTTTATCATGGCTTCTGCTGGACCTCCCTGTATAACTCCTGACCTTTCTTTGAAATGACCTTCCTGCAAAGACTAAGAGAAGTTAGATCTCTTTGACTGAGATCGCACTGCCTAAGAAAGGGAATGACTGTGTGAGTGGTATTTTCCTTGTGCCAGGAAGTTTGTCCTTGAGTGTGTGGGTATCAAGGGCTCATCTTGACCCTGTAACCATTGGTGATATTGTCATAGTTAGATCTATGCTCCCCCAGGTAGATTCTCACTGCCACGCCTATTCTCAAGAGAGGAATAGGGCCCCCATTCCGTGGATGTATGTGAAGCTTGGTGATGTGACTTGCTTTGACGGATGGAATGTGGGTAGAAGTGACAATATGTGAAGACCAAGTTAAGAAGAGATGCCTCAGCATCTCATATTTAGCATTGCACATGTCTGCCCACCCTGCTGGGGGCATCCAACTTACATGGTGAGAAAAACATTCTGGGCTTCAGAAAGAGACACATGGAACAAAATTTCTCCAGGTAACCTTCAGTGTAAAGCAGGCTTATTCACAGGTTTGAAAAGAAATGATTCTTGTTTTAATTTACTGAATGTGGGTTTTTTTTTATGCAGCATTATTTCAGTGAAAGCCTAGCCAATACATTAGAAGCCCTTCTTGTGCTCTATAGCATCTCTCAAGTCCTCGGGTGGCAAAAGACCTTTCAAATCCCACTGAGTGTGAATTTAGACCTATGAATATGGGCAGACTGGGTGATAGCATTTCCTCAGGGGTCCTCTAAGTCTTGATTTCTCTTTTCCTTGAAAGATAAAAGGAATGAACTAAAAACCTGCCTCAAGGAGGGCCTCCACCATATGATTTGTTGCTAACTCCTTCCAAGTCCCTCCACCCCCATGCTCTCACCAGCAGTAGACTCTTTCAAATCAAAAACATAGCCAGAGCTGTCAGGTAGCTGTTCTTTGGAACATCTGGACTGTTCATGTCAACCTCATCCTTACAACCCTTCAGTAGTTTCAGTAGTTCTAGAGTCACTTAGTGTGAACTTGGGTTTCTTGGCTGAATGGACAAGGTCCTTCATGATCCACTTCATGCTGGGCTGCCAGCTCTTCCCTTCACCCCCTCTATTTCCTATGATTCCCTCCAACTCTACACCCACTGTTCCCTGTGCATCCTTCTGTGCACACTGATGCACATACTCTCCATAGACTGAATGCCTTCCCCTGTCCCCTGGGGTCTGTCTCAAGGTGACAGTGATATGATGGATGAAAAGATGCCAACAGTCACAGGGAAAGGAAATGAGCTCCTTTTATGTAAAGATCCGGTCAACTACACAGAGCAGGGAAACAGTAGTAAACCCATTACAGAGGGGCATTAGTCAGGAGATAGTTTAACTGTCATATAGAGACCCAAAAATAGAGTCTTCAAAACCCACCTCAAGAAGTTCCACAGCCTGAAGGGGAGTCCCGGGGGAGGTTTCACTCTCTTGAACAGAGGGTGTGGTTGAGGAGGAGGTAAGCTGCTCCCCTCAGGGGGAACTGGGGCACCTGGCTACCTCCATGCAGCCTGGGGCTCCACACCTTCTTCCTACAGGTTGGGGAGGTGGGGGCCAGAAAACCGCCAGGGCATGGGCTGGATGGGGGTCCCCCTCTGGTTCATTCCCACCTCAGGCATTCCTCAGCTTGAACAAGAAAAACAACAACCCAGATACAGATATACTGGAAGAGACAGAGAAATAAAGACCCTGAACTTACCCATCACCTGCCCAAAAAGAGCATGGTTGGAATTCTGAGACACAAGATGGTTGTGGACGAGAGTGAAGACATATCTTCAAGTAACACAGACAACATTTCTGGTGCTGGGGCTAAACTCCCCACCCAGAGATACTTTCAATGTGAGCAAGGAGCTCCTCCACATCAATGCAGGAGCAAAACCACAGAGAAGTTGTCAGTGGTTCACAGAGAACTGTGAACCAAAAAGAGAGGAGTGAGTCAGACCAACCACTTGCTGAGGTCTGTCCCCACCAGGACTTCCGCATGGCCAACAGCTGGGAATTGGTTTCCCAAAGTCAATTACTGAGCTACAAGGCCAAAAAAGCAACACCAAGGGACAAACAACCGAATGAATGGAGGAGACAACTAATAAGAACAAGGAGAGAAAGGAACACTCTTACACTGCTGGTGGGAATGTAAACTCGTCCAGCCACTATGGAAAGCAGTATGGAGAACCCTCAAACTAATGAAAATGGAATTACTATTTGACCCAGCAGTCACACTTCTGGGAATCTACCCAAAGGTGACCTCAATGTGGGTACAAAAGGACACCTGTGCTCGGATGTTTATTGCAGCACTATTTATAATTGCAAGGACATGGAATCAACCCAAATGCCCCAGAACAGATGATTGGATGAAAAAGATGTGGTACATATACACAATGGAGTATTACTTATCAATTAAAAACGACAAATTTGATGAATTTATGGAAACCTGGATGTACCTAGAAGAAATCATTCTAGCAGAAACGAGTCAGATAGAAAGGGACAGAAACCAAATGGTTTCATTAATATATGGTCAACCACATGAAACTGCACAAGGGGAGAATGGGGGCCAGCTGGAGCGGGTGGGAAGGGGAGGTGGTGGGTGACCCCCAGGGACTGAAATGATGTGAAATATAGATAAATAAAAAAATATTAAAAAAAATAAATTTTAACTTGGAAAAAAAAAGATCAAAAAAAAAAAAAAAGAACAAGGAGACACTAAAACTGGAGATCATAAGGGTCCTGAGAGAAAGAGACGGTCTCCTCCACTACAAGAAATTCCACAGTGAAGAAATGGAAGAGCCACTCCACATACCAGATTGACAGAGGTTTACTGACATGCTCAGAAGGGACATCTACCCTAAGGTTATTCATGGAGATCTGACCAGCCTGGTCTGCAGTCTCCCAGGAATGTGGGACTTCACCCAGGAAGACAGTGCCTCAGCAAGAACACAAAGAGATCAACGGGCCAATCATCAACCAATAACTGATAACAAGAAAGGAACTATAGTGACCAGAGGGGGGACCAGAGGAAGAGGAGGATGGAGGAGGACCGTGCCTACAAACAAGAACTATGTAAGCAAACAATAAGAAAGATAAAAATAAACAAATAAATAAAACAGCTCAAGTCTCACCTCCTTGGGTCTCCCTCAGATTCGGGGTGGAAATGGCAACCACACAGCTCTTTGGCTGTGTGGTACCACATAGATGCCAGGGGTCTGCCCTAGACTTGGAAGCATGCTCCTGAATCTGCCTCCCTGTCTCTCTCTCCTTGATGCAACCAACATGGCTTTCTACAGCACAGACTTGCCATGTCACTTGTCTTCTTAAAAATCTTCCACATAAGAGGTTGATATTTGAAACACATAAATAACTGGTTCAAGTCAATCACAAAAAATAAACCATTAAAAACTAGCCAAAAGATCTCAATAAGCATTTTACCCAAGAAGAGGAACAGATAGTCAATAGGTACATGAAGAGATGCTCTATATCAGATATCAATAGGAAAATGCACATTAAAATAACAGTGAGATCTCATTTCACAGTCATTAGAAAGGTTATAATAAAAAAAGTCAAGAAATACCAAGCGTTAACAAAGGTGTAGAGAAAAAGAAAACTTGTGCACTGTTGGTAGGAATGTAAATTGGTGCAGACACTTTGGAAAAACAATACGGAAGTCCTCAAAATTCTAAAAATGATCTACCATAATCTATTTCACACAAAGTACTTATCTGAAGAATATGAACATACAAATTCAAGAAGATGTATGCATCTCTATGTTTATTGCAGCATTATTTGTAATAGCCAAGGTACAGACACAACCCTAGTGCCAGGCAACATATGAATAAAGATGTGGTGTTTATATACAAAGTGGTATACTACTGAGCCACGCAAAATATGAGTCTTGTCACTTTCAGAACAGGGTTATACCTTGAGGAGATTTGGTAAAAGAAATCAAAAGGATAAAGACACCTACTGTGTGATTTCACTCATTTGTGGAATATAAAGAAAAGTCAAAGCAATAGAATAAACACAACAAAAACACAAATCCTTAGCTTCTTATAACAAAATGGTGGCCACCTGAGGGGACAGAGCAGAGAGAGCAGCCTGTTGATGGATAGTGACTGACATCTGATGGTGGGAATGGTGTGAAAATGTGGTTGCTGAGGTAAGAAATGGTATAACTGAGACCTAGGCAGTGTTGAAATCTAATGGTGTCTCAATCAAAAGGAATACGGATATACATATATGATACCCAGTTAAACTTGAATTTCAAATGAACAACAAATACTTTGAAGTACAAGTCTCCCCTGTGCAATATTTCAGACAGACTTATATTAAACACTAACTTGTTGATCTGAAGTTCAACCTGAGTATCTTGAATTTGATCTGGCAACCTTGTCACACAGCCCCCTTCTTAGCCCTCACTTCCCCAGCAGCTGCTACTGTCACTAAGCCTCTCCTCAACCCCAGGAACCATCTCAGTGTCCCCTTTCTTCTGTATTTGCTTGAACATTAAATGAGATGACACATGTGAAGGTCTCTGTCTTAAGGGACCAAACTGGCTACAGAAGGAGATGTTGCCATTTTGCTGTTATCCACACTGTCGGGCACTCCCACCTCAACCTCAATGCTTCATGTTGCCAGGCTAACCCCTATCCATTCCAGACAAGCTGGTGGTCTCATATTGTGGCCTCTTCTTTGAGAAACCATTCCCAACCAGCCTGGGATGAGATTTCAGGTTCTTGGATCATGCCTCCAGGTAGTCTTGTGATAGTATGTCTGTTACTAGGTAAATCGCTGCCCTGAAGCTCACCTTATTACATCTCCTAGCAGCCTGTGCTCAGATTCTTAGTGGTCTGTGTTCCTGCCAGAATGTAAAGTCCAGAGAGGAAGGGTGGTGCCCATGTTGTTCACTTCTCTGCTTCAGAACATTGCAAGACCCTGAGGTGAGAGATGGTGCTTTGCTCATTCTGATTAAACCAACAGCACCACAGAAGCTGGATTTCCAGGTGTTTCTATCCTCTTGAGGTCAATGCTGTCTTGTTGGAGCGTCCTTAGGATAGGATGCTCATAGGATGCCTATTCCAGTTCTAGAAGAAAGGCAGCAGAACAATAGTTTCCACATCCATTCTGCACTGGCACCTATGACCATGTCTGCACAAGCAAGTTACTTTCTGGTCTGAATCCAGTGCCTGCATCTGATACAGGGTAGTGACACAGTTAAAACATTGTATTGGTGCCACAATACCCTGGTGGATAGTCTGAAAAACCCTCGAGAGAAAATGGGGAACAAGAAGCATGAAAGGGCACATAAAAAGGACAAGTGAGGAGAGAGAAGAAAGGAAAGGAAGGAGAGGTGAATGGTGGACTGAGGAAACAAGCCCACGTGGCCTGCCAGGGGAAACCCCCCTGGAAGAGTGAGTTGGTCGTAGCAAGGAGCCATGGTGACCAGTAGCAGAGTGACCAGTGTGGGGAGTGTGGGACTGCAGCAAGGTGACATAGTGAGCTGGTGCCTGGAGATGGCCAGGGATTTGGAAAGCTGATTTGTGTATCAGCAATTCTGGAAGAAATCTGAAGAGTCTTGGAGAAGTAGAGTAGTGTGAAACACTGGAGAAGAAGCAAAGAGAAGACGCCAGAGAAGGACTGGACATTTTCAGGGTGCCTGGAGGGCTGAAGGGGTGCCATCTTGGACATGTGTTTGGGACTTTTGTACTAAATGGTACTTGGGGTGAAATAACCGGGCACTTGTGGCTTGAACTTTTTGTTTTCCTGGCTAATTTCTCTTTTTTTTTTTTTTTTTTGGTTTTGTTTTTTGAGACTAGGTCTTGCTATGTTACCCAGGGAATCACAGACTCATGTTGCCTGGGGTACCATGGCCTCAAGTGATCCCTAGCCTCAGCCTCCCAGGTAGCTGGGATTACAGGCACGCTCCACCACTCCCAGCTATTTTTTGAGACTAGGTCTTGCTATGCTGCCCCATGTGGGTCTTGAACCTGTGAACGTAAGTGATTCCTAGTCTTGGCCTCCCTTACTAGGCTTGGATTAAAGGCACGCACCATAGCACCTGACCTTAATTTCCCTTGTTAATGAAACCCTGTTGTTTAAACTGTTTTTGTTTAAACTGCTGCACCTGGGTGATGTGGACCTGTGACTTGTTGGCTAGAGACTTCTGCCCCTTTAGACCCGATTCCACATCTGTGCTATGGACCAGTAACTCCATCTGCACGAGGCAGGGGGCGGGTAATCAGAGTGGACCTGGAACATTGCAGATACTTGGCAAAACACTAGTTTTCCTCCATCTTCTTCTAGTAGATTCACCAGGGCCTTTTTTCTTCAGAGAAATGAAAAGTTTGAAAGCATGTGACTGATACCTGGTCAGTTTGCATAAAATAATGTATTTTCATTTCAGATCAGAACCAGGAAATCCCACACTTTAAAGATGAGAGGGGAGAAAATGTGGAAGAGAGAAGTGAGAGAGAGAGACAGAGAGACAGAGACACACACAGAGAGACAGAGAGAGAGAGAGAGAGAGAGAGAGAGAGACTGCATCCATAGACTTAAGAGAGAGAAAAAATGGGCTGGAAGCAGTGGATCAATCATCAAGGTGAAAACTTAAAAGACGATTGATTTTCCTCCTTGATGTCCACATTTCAAGGGCCTTGTTGGATTCCTCCTGGGAAATCAACTTTGAGGCTCCTCTGCTGTGGAAAGTCATTTCCTCTGAGTAGCAACCAGTAGCTCCCCAGACTGTGGGCAGGGAGCAGACAGAGTCCACAGAGACAACAGCTTGATCTTGGAGCCCTCCTTTGCTCTTTCCCATAACCCGGATGGTGTCTGGAGTGCTGAGCTTGGAGTAGCTGCAGGTGGGCTCACCTAGCAGTTGGGGCCTGTGGCCTTGGGCAATTGGTTGACCTGTCCCGCTGACAATTGCCAAATAACCTGCAGGGGGCACCAGAGTGAGGCTCGAAGATCAGAGGCAGGAGGACAGAATGAGGAGGCACCTGGGGATGGGACTGTGTCCTTGAGACACTCAAGATCAGGACAGAATAGGTCAGAGTTCATCACTGATGTGCTCACTCATTCACTGCAGGTTGGTGATTCTGAAGAATGCCAGTCCCCTTGTTCTCAGATAAGGGGTGGAGGACCCAGAGTAGGTGGGGGCAAGGTGGGGTGTAGCAGTCCAAGTTCACATTGCATTGAGTGGCTTCAGAGAGAGAACTGAGCTGTTCTGGCAATTGAGGACACCCTTCCCTTCATTCCAAGGTCATTTTTTCCCTCCCATTTTGCACAAGTGAAAAAAATGAAGGTGTTCCATAGTTATGGGATCACACACGTTGGGTTATATGCATAATTAGAAAATGAGGGGATCATCGTAGCCTCTTTGTCCCTGATAACACCTTCTTCGCTAACCTGGGTTCTAACTGCAGAACAAGCAAGAGAAGCGTGTCAGTGTCCAAGGGGACCAAGGCACGTGCTGAATTTAAAATAAAGAGTGGTTGGAGCTCAGTTGGCTCATCCCCAGGGGTTGCCTGACACCCTGTACTGGCCTGAGACCTGGGGGGGATGGGACTGTCATCATTCTGATCTTCCTGAGGCTTCCACGAGGGATCATGCATTTAGAACCAAGTCTGTTTCCATGCAGTTGTCAATTCTTCCAGTGGATCAAAGTTGGTTTGGGAGACTGGAGGCTAAATTTAAGTCAGTTTAAACTCATGAAATTGTTTGGGGACAATAATAATGTAAATAAGTGGACGCTTTCATACATTTTAAATGAATTCATTTCATATTTCATGGATTTTCATCTCCTGTCACCCCTCCACCTTCAGGGCATCGTTCTTATACTGAGAAGAGGGTGGGGAGGGAGTGGAGGAGGTGAAGAACACAGATGTTGTGACTGACTTTCCTGGGGTGTTTCCCCCATCAGGCTGTACCTAGAGAGTGACTCTCTTGTTGAGTGAGGAAGGGTAAGCCCAGCTTGGACTCAGGACCATTGGGGACCCAGGGCTCACATACCCAGGCTGTATCACTTTCCAGCTTCTGCAGCTCTGAGAACCAGGAAAAGGTCTCCTTCGGTGCCTGTTATTTATGCAAGAACAGCCACGTCCCACCCCCACATTGCCACCTCCCTTTGGCTCCCCAAATCCGCCCACAAGTTACAGGCAATTTAACAGGCAGAGTTAATCTCACCAAGATTTCAAAGCCATCCAGTCAACTCATCCTAACTGCTTTTCCCTGCCTGTCCCAGGCATCCTCCCAAGCTGCAACAGGGCTGAGGACTGTCAGAGGAATCAGACTCTCCCCTCCCCCCCCCAACTCTGCTGGGGTGCTTTCTGCTGAAATTCACAATGGAGACAAGCAAAGGATGTAGAAATGACTGAGAGCATGGGCTCTGGAGCCAGGAAGCCTGGATTTTATACCAGCTATGTGAACTTGAGCAAGTTCCTTAACCTCTCTGTTGGCCGGCTCCCCAGTTCACAAAGTGGTAGCATGATACATAACTGCCTGTTGGCAGGACTTATATCACAGGCTTGTGCATGGGAGCTAAGTGCGTTAATACTGTGGGCAATATGCTGAGAACAATGCCTGTGTCTAGTAAGTGCAGGGACAGGTTTGCCATCATGAGCATGATTAGCGATGGTGATGACAGTGAGGATGACGCACATCATCATTCTTTACATGGGGAATTGAGAGGGGACTTGGTTGAGCTGATTATTTCTACTCCATCTTTGCTGGACTGTTCTTGGAAGTCAGAGACCCTTACATACATGCAGAGGAGAGTCTAGGAAATCAGCACTAAGTTGACTGAATCACCCTCCCACCAAATTCTGTGAGAGGACGTGCTGGACCCAGAGGAGGCTGGAGCTTAGCAACAGACATCTGACACAAGCCCTGGGCCAAAGAGGTTGGGTCTTTTCTTTTTAGGAAGGAAAATGAGCATCCTATCATATGAAGTGAGCTAACTTCTTGCTGCTCCAAATGCAGCCCAAGGGCGAACAGCACCAGTTCCCCCAGAAGTTTGTCATGTATGCAGAACTCCAGGACTGGCCCAGATCTGTTTAATCAGAATCTGCATTTTAATAAGATCCCTAGGTGATTTCTCTGCATAATGAAGTGCAAAGCCCTGGTTGTGTCAAATGCCTGGGAGTGGATTTGGGACCAAGCTCAGCAGTCCCTCCAGACTGTATGTGCCATGTGGTCAAGCACGGTGACCCTCCATCCTCATGGTCTCCTTACTAGTTGGCATCTTGCCTAGCACACTAGTCACTGGGGAGGTGGCAGGAAGGTGGAGGATGTCAAGGCTCAAATGCCCAGCAACTTGTTCAGGATCCTTCATGAGTAGTGCCAGGATTCCCAACAAGAAACTAGCGGGTGAATCAGAGAGAAGACTTACAGCACCTAATTTACTGCCAAGATTGAGTAAGACTGGCTTGTGATGCTCTGTTTCATGGAGGTGGGCAGAGCAGGGCACATGGGGTTGACCTCCTGTCCAGCTCATGTCTCTGCTCTTGTCCTCAACTGTCCCTGACAAGGCAGGAAATGAGGTCAGCCTGACATGTTCGGTTCTCAATGTGCCGGTGGAGCCTGACCGTGAACCTGGCGGTGTCCTCTCCAAACTCGTGCCCATCATGCAGATGCTTCGTGCATGCATCCTGGGTGCAGACTCAGCATACAGCACTGGTGCTCTCCAGGGCTTTGGAAATATGACATTTGCTTGTTTCCAGACTCGTGTGATTCCTCAAAGATCAACAGATCGTGTTGGGCGATCGCATCTGCTGGTGTTTTTAAATACCCTGGCTCATCATCTGTCTGGGTTGAGGCAAAGGATGAACATAGTAACTCCGTGTTTGATTGTAGTGACCTCTTCCTCCTCCTTTGAATGTCTTTTATCTCTACCAATATTTGCTCTAACCTTTACCGTCTACAGATTATGCTAAAGATCTGTCCAAAGATCAGGGGCCGTTTGTGATAGTCTCAAGGCTTTTGAAGATCTGTGGGCAGCTCTGAAATGGCTCCGTTATCCAGAGCCCTCTTTCTCATGCTCCCTGTCAGCCCTTTTTCCTGCAAGGATTAAGCGCTAGGAGCTCCTTCAAGAATGAGGCAGAGGACAGTGTACTAAGCTCAGAGGTCAAATGAACCAGAGCTAGGATCCCCACTGTGAGAGGCAAATAGCTTGGTGGGCATCTGGGCACCCAGGTTCCTGCACACCTGTGAAGTACGGGGCTTATCTTCACCTCTCATCTGTCTACCCTGGCACTCCCATTGCTCCCATTTTGCCTTGAAGCAAAATATTCTTGCATCTACTTTGTCATGGGAGCCATCAGTATGGCAGACTTATGGAGATGCCTACCTTCACACCCACTCCCTCCCAATGGAGGTCCTATTTTTCTGGGGAGTCGCCTTCCCCAGCTGGCCTTTGTGCTTCAGAAGTGGATACAGCCTTCCTGTCCCTCCCAGCGAGTCTAAACCAGTCATCGTTACTCCCGTTTTCACTGCCAGTGCAGGGAAGCTGACCAGTGACAAGTGAGTGGAGTCAGAGGGGAAACTCCTGGGGGAGATTTACTTCTCTTGAATGAAGACCCGGAAAGAAAAGGTATTATCTTTTTCTTGATGTCAACAGGTCTGGTGATGACCCCTAGAAATGGATACAGCTGTGGGGGAGAGCCAGACTTACGACAAAACTGAGATGTTTTGGATGGCAGAGAGAAAATACAAAAGGAGCCGGGGGTCCTTCTGGGTCCTTGATGACATCTATGGGTCACTGAATTCATCAACCCGGTGCTAGTTACCCTTGTAATATGCTATAATAATGTTTTTGGTTGTCTGGAGTTGTTGAGTTTACTGCAGCCAAAAATAAAAAAAGCAAAATGTGTGACATACATCTCAAAAGACACACTGGTGCCTCTGTCTCCTTTTGTGATGATTGATTTGCAGAGAACCCCAGCCCTTTGGGGTCAAACTGTATGCCTTCCGTAAATGCACATGTGCGTTTCCTGGACACACATGTGTGCACATGTCAACATCCACCAAGAAATGGAAGCAATTACGTGAATATTCTTAGGAGAAGGACCTGGTGATGCTTCAGGCTAGAGCAGGACCCAGTTTTGTTCAGATCAGGAAAATGAAGCACCCCCAGGTGGGATTGGGTGAGAACAAGCCAATTAAATCATGTCATTTATTAGTACCTTGTCCTTGAGCCGAGAACCTAATTGGTGCATGTTTGTCTAGGAGAGAATTTTGGAAACCATAACCTTGCTGTTAAAACGAAAACCCATAATTTCGATGCTAATAGTTCTTTGTCCTTTGTGGAATCCATGAAAGAGGGAAGAGGTATAGCTGTCTGATGTATACAGTTCTTATGAGGAAGATGAAGAGGATCGTGCTCCTGCACCTGCTGGGTTGAGCCTGGCCCATGCAGTCTGCTGTGGCCCCAGAGTTGCTCTCTTGTCCAGTCCCCATCTTCAGCCAAGCAGCCCCTTACACTTTATCTCAGGAGACAGAGATTTGCATGCAGGAAATTTATTGCATAGAAGTGGGGGCACAGAGGGGGCTCTCAGGAATACCAGGAAGGGGTGAATGAGAGAAATTGGATTGGGCAGAGGGAGTAGAGCAGTTAGCAGGGATGCAGCTGCTGTGTTTAGGGTCTCAGCGGGTTCCCTAGGGAGTTCTGGAGTAGGCATGGTCCTTCAGAGCCACCCTGAATGAAGACAAGGGGCTGGGCTTTGACCTTACTGACTGACCAGCTGGGAGTGTGGACTGCCCCAGGAAGGGTACACAATGTAGAGCTGGGCAGCCTTGCTGGAAGGAAGGAGGGAATTGTGAGCCAGCAGCAACCCACATTCCTGCCACTTGGGGAGGAAGAGTCTTAGTTTTCCCGAGGTGGGTGTGGTGGGAAGGGGGGAGGGGGGAGGAGTGACTACATCCTCCACAGGTATCAGATGCAGATAGTCGACAAGGAGGAGCAGGCAGGCTCTCTTCCTCCCAGCCCCTCCCAGAGTGCGTTGGGCAGACACTTCCTAACTATCACTGGATAGACACCCAGGACCAGGAGAAGCAAAAAAGAGAGGGCTCCCATTCTCTTGTCAGCCTACCACCCTGTTCAGAAAAATCAGTTACTTCTAATGCAGCTAGAGATTGTTTGAATTGCACGCATCTGTGTCAAATAAAGGAGAAAAGAATGTGATGGCAAAGGGAGGATGTGTTAGCTAATTGGGAAAAAAAAAGTTGAAGTTATAGCACTGCTGCATAACCTACCACAGAATAACATCCAGATGGTTAAAGAGTTAAATGTAGAAAATTAGAACTGCAGAAGAATTGGAGGAATATTCCAGAGGCCTGTTTATGTAAACTTGAGGTGGTTAGGGCTTTCTAAGCATTCAAGCATTTCCAAGCAAAAACAATAAAGGAAAAGATTGATGAATTTGATTACTTAAAAATAAAATCTTTGCTGGGTCAAAAAAACAAAACAAAACAAACCACCACAAGCAAAATTAAAAGGCAAATGACACACTGGGGAAAATACAATAAACATATATTGTAGACAAAAGGTTGATGTATAGGAAGATCTCTGAAAAGTCAAAAAGGAAAAGATAAGCACCCCCATAAAAATGGACAATTGACATAAGTAGGCAATTCACTAAAGAAAAATTACAAATAGACAATAAACATATGAGAAAACGTTCAGCCTCATTGGAAACAAAAGATATGCAAATTAAATCAACAATGAGTGTGGGGAATTGGGTATTCTTGTACCCTCCTGCTGGAGTGCAAATTAGTGCTACCTTTTTAGAGGGCAATTTGGCAATATCTATCAAAGCCTTAGAATGAACATACATTTTTTTTTGACTCAGCAATTTTACTTCTAGGCATTTATCCTAATGATCAAAGCAAATATATGTGCAACTATTTCTGTGTAAGCATAGTCAATACAGAATTAGTTATGTTAATGAAAACTGGAAATAATCTGCATATCCAACCGTAGGTAGGGTAGGTAGGAATTTGGTTAAACATTATGAAATATCCATAGGATAAAGTGAAGTGGTAGAAGAATATTGAACTTGTTTGCAACATTTTGCTGAGAGAAAGAAAGCAGGTTAAAGAACAATAAGATAACACCATGACTATGAATGTGTGCGTGTGTTTCTATGTACATGCACCACAAATTTGTATTTTCCAAATAATTGCTTTTCACTGTATTTTATTTCCTTTGTGTGTTTCTGTGCACTGTCCAAATATTCTGAATTAGTCAGAATCTAAATTTGTATTTAGAAATTAAATATAATAAATCAACTAGTTAGCTTAGTTCACTTGGATAGAATTAGTGAAAACAAGGTAATTATTTGTTAAGAATCCTGTGTGGGAAAGAAGAATGAGACAGAAGAGATTGATAGTGATCTGTGGGGCCAGCCCACAGACTGGGGATCCTAGAGAGCATGTCCAGATTTAACTTTAATGAAATTATGAAGACCCTTTTATACTTTGGCAAAGAATGATCACAATGAGCTAATGAGGAAGAAGAAACCTGATTCCCAAGCATATGTGACATATAGCAGGGGGACAGGTGATAACAGGGAAATCATCAGTGGGGAAAACACCATTACCATTTGGTCATATGTCTCCTGGGACATTCCAAAGAGGTAAGGAAGCTGTGTCACAGATGAGGGACATGCCAGTGACCATCTCTAGTGTGCCAGAGAGGATGAGAAAGATAAAGGTGTTCCTTTATCTAAGGCATATCCCTTAGCCTGCATCCATGCCCCATAATTACTAGTAATATGAGTAGTAGGGATGAATTTCTCACTCCAAGTTACCAGACTAAGGCTCCAGAAGATGCCTAGTATGAAGCAACAGGTGGTGCAAGACCATCCATGGTTCAATGCATCTGAAACCAGAACAGGACTGACCACAGTGGAAGGAAGGTGTGAATGATCAGCACAACCAGCAGACCTGTTTTCTCCAGTTCACCTCGCATGCACAGTCTCCTGCAGACAAAAAGGAGAGCCCCCACACCTTGCTTCTGCAGGAACCAGCAAGATTTTCTTGTTGCCTGCAGGATTCTGAGCGGAAGTTATGGCCCTATGGAGGCCACCTTCTACCTCCTTTCTCTCCCGTGTCTGTCCCTCTATATTGCAAGCATCCCAATCTGGGTAGGTTCATTGTTGGTTCTCGCTGCTAAAGAAGAATGTTGGAGCCCTTGGTGGATTTTACAAGCCTTAATGATGTCAGGGAACCAGGTACACAGGTAAACGAGGCAAGCTAGGCAGCAGGGGCAGAAGGGCTAGGAGGCAGGTGAGCTCCCTAGCATCCTCCCCCCCCCCCCCCGGAATCTTCATACTCTTTCTCTGGGCTCTGCCCTGCATTCTCCCATTTTCTCCTCTCCATGCTCTTCTCCCAAGGTGACACTGCCCCTTCTATCCTCACCTACTAGGTGCAGGTGAACCCACTCACACATGCATATACCCACTGGGCCCGACTTAAAATCATGGGGAGGGCACACTATCACAGGTGCTGGTCTAAGAGGCCAAAGGTGGGAAAAACCTGGGCAGCTCATTTACCCTGCACCCTCCCTCCCACTCTTACCTAATCCTCTCTCTAGGAACTCTGTGTCAGTCTTAAGATAGAGACAGTTGTTGTTCTCCACAAAGACATCTTGTATTAAATTTGAACCTCAGTAGCAGATACCTGAAATTCCTAAGGGTCCCTAGTACAGACTTAATTTAACTTTATGACTAGAATAGAGAGTGAAACTGTATTTAAGCTTGGATGAGTGTAACTGTGGATGGATGGATGGATGGATGGATGGATGCATGGATGGATGGATGGATGGATGGATGGATGGATGGATGGATGGATGGATGGATGGATGGATACTTGGATGGATGGATGGATGGATGGATGCTTGGGTTTTGGGCCACACTTATCTAGTTGCAGGGGCCAGAAAAGACATTACAAACTGGAAAGTAAGATAAGACTGGAGATGATGACAGATGTTAGAGAGAGGTGATCTCGTTTCTCACTTTTCCTAGTTTTCACATGTAAGCCCATCTATACTTGAGAATTGGGTGAGCCTCACAATGACATAGCCCTGGGAGATCTCACTGCACCTGTCCACAGAGAAGCAACCATCATCTGTCATAGCTGTCTCTTTGCACCTCTGGCCCTGCTCCAGACAGTGAGTCCTCTGAAGGCAATAATTTGGCTCCAGTCAGTTCTTTTTTAGTTGTGAGTTTAAGAAAGCCCAGTCCAAACTGTACTGAGTAAAGAGGAATTTGTGACCCTTATAAGATTCAAGGAGCAGGAAAGGTTTCAGGTGCAGTTTGACACAGTGGCATGAAGAATGATGTGGTTTCTCTGTACATCTCTGTACTTTCCTTCCAGTTTGACTCTTCTCAGATAGGGATTTCCTTCAAGGCACAAAAGGGTTGCAGCAGCTCTAGCAGTCACATCCTTTCTTCTTCAAGCTCAACCAAGGGAATATCCCAGAATCCCCAAGGCTCTAGTTGAACTTTGTACTCATCTCTGATCCATTTAGGGTAGCTGGGTAGAACAGAGCTTCCTGATTGGTTTAAACTTACATTAGGAAAAGATTGATTGCCCAGGAGAAACTGAGTATCTTACTAGGAAAAAGCTAAGGATGCAAAGTGATACAAGGAACAGGTGCTCATAGCAGACCAGGCCTTATATGTTGTGAAGTCCCATCACCTCAGATGTCGTGGACATCAGTACCTAATACTTGCACAACAACAGAGAACACAACATAAGCTCTCAAGGTAGCACCCTTCCCCCTCCCCAGTACTTCATTAGGCCTAGCCAGTACTCTGCATCTATGCATCTCATCTACAGTCCTCCACCCCATTTACTTTTACCCCTTTCCAGCCAGCTACACTTCTCATTCTAGAGCACTAGGCTGGAAGCATTTGCTCAAACTCAGACTACTATGACTTGGGTTTCTACTTTTTATTCCCAGCAAGCTTTTTGGCTCAGGCAATCAGAACTGGTGGCAACTGACACTCCTGGTCAAATCTGTGCAATAATAATTTTCACACTGGCAACAGTAAGTCAATGTTATTCCAACTCCATTTAGAGACTGTAATGCACCCTTTCAACTTGTCCTCTCATGTCCCTACAATAACTCTGCATGGTGCTATAAGTGAGGCCACCACGGGCTTTACCCACCTCGAGGCACAAATCACATTACTAATAGCTACTCAGACTTCAGAGTTGTTGCTCCAACATGCAGGGCCATCATCCACTAGCCTCCTACAAACACCTCTGTAGGCACCCAGAGGGTGTTTCATATGAACTTATAGGCTACACCAGGTGGTCTCAGCTGCTGTAGGGCACCAGCACCCAGGTCCCTGTGACTGAGTCACTGGCACTGTGTTTTCTGTCTCCGTGATGGTGCCTCCACAGAGCCATTCTTCAAGGTGGCAATTTGGGGACGATGCCTCTCCCCTCCTTTCCCACTCCACACCATGTGCTGTGAGTGTCTGTGCCTGGTGGACTGAAGTCACCAAAATGCTCCATCCATGCTCTACCCCTGTCACTCACATCCTGCCTGCTGGGTGCAGGCATGAGACCTTGGGGGACAAGGGTGGGGACAAGCACAAGTGACAGAAATCATGCTGTGCTTGGGAGTCATACCAGCCTGTCCTCCCCCTACTTCTTTTTCCTACTTCTTTCCCTCTCCACCCCTCAAAACTCTGCCAGAGTCTATTTCACTAGGTCAAATTCTTTGTACCTGATGCCCTTTCTCAGGAGAATCTCTGAAAACTGGCTGAGAGATGACTTTCAGAAAATATAGATTGAATTGTTGACTGGTGGGATAAAACCCTGCATCTGTTCTTATGCCAATACTAGTTTCTGGTGAGCAAACTTCACATAATTTCATTCAGACTCAAGCTTTAGGGTTGATAAAATTCCCCTCCATTTCATAGATTAAAATATTGAGGCCCAGCCGGGCATGGTGGTTTGTGCCTGTAAACTTCAGCCTATGAAGCGGCTGGGGCTAGGGATAGTGGTTTGAGTCCCGCTCAGGGCAACACAGTGAGACCTAGTCCCAAAAAATAGCTGGGCGTGGTGGCACATGCCTATAATCCCAGCAACCTGGGAAGCTGAGGCTGGGGATTGCGTGCATCTGTGGTACCCCAGGTAATGTGAACCTGCGGTTTCATGGGCAAAAATAGTGAGATCTGGTCTCAAAAAAAAAAAAAAAATAATATGAGGCCCAGAGAAGTTAAGGCACTTGTCCAAAGTCACACAGCTGACAAAATGGCATAAAAGAGATTCAAACCTGGGCTTAACTGATACTCGCTACTTCCTCTTTCTACATCAGCCACTCTCTCTGCAGAGGTTGGTACATGCATTTAGCAGGGTACCACATATGGGCTATCACAGGGGGTAGGGTCACCTGGATAATGCTGTGCTCGCTCCTTCCTCAAATCCCTAGATAGTGCAGCCCAGACTAGAGGTTCCAGGGATGACCCACCTCACCAGCTGCCGTGCTGCCTTCTGAGGGAGCCTGATCTTGCCTGCTCATCTGCCACGTGTACAGCTCCATGTCAGAGGTTGGCTCTGTTCTGAGTCTGCCTGACCTCCCTGGCTGCCACACACTTTCCCACTCTGTCAGAGTCACTCTCCTCTGACTGAGAGGAACAGCAGCTCCAGTATCTCCAGGGCTTCTGGAAAAGACTGGCCTGTCCTTTAGGGTCAATTCCTGGCTGCCAGCTCCCTTCACTGGGAGACAAAGTTAAAACACTTCCTCCTCAGCCCCATCCTCCTATGGAGCAGGGCTCACAGAATTCCCACCTGCAATGTCTAGAAGCTCCTGCCCCACTAGCGGGAGGGCACTGCACCCCCACATGGGCTGGAGATGGGTCCCAAGCCCCAAGTCCTAGAGTTCACAAGCTGCGTCTGTGCTCCACGCCCACCAGGAGGATCCTGACCCAAGCCCTGCTCATCCCTCCAGCTCCCAAATCGTGGTGGCTTTGTTAACAGGGGCCTGGCTTCCTGTCCCCTCAGGGCCCTCCCTGATCTCTTGATTCCCAAGTGCATAATAGTGTATTCTGAGCCTGAGATGACCAGCACCTGCCTTTGGCTGCCTTCATTCTGCTTTGGGGCTAAAACCTTAGGGTAACAATATCCACCCCCAGAGCAGTCCTTGAACTTCAGAGTTGAGCCCAACTGCAGTCCCTACCTTAAGCCTCTGCCTGCTGGAAGTGCTTGTTGGGGCTTTCAAGTAGAGTTGTGGGTTTGTTTCCAGTGGGCAGGTGGCCTGGACTGTGGGACAGGTGGGAACATAGATCCTATTTTGCAGATGGGAAGTCAGATTATGCACCGTGGAAAAGGTCAGGCAAGAATCTGGACCCTGCAAGCCTCACTAAACAAGAACTGGGGCTCTGTTTCATGTGTGTGTGCATTTTACTAGCGGCATTTCCATCACTTTTATTCATAATAGCAAACATTTACTCAAACTAACTGTGTGCCAGGCACTATTCTAAGGACTAATACATTTGCATATATTAACGATCACACCATACAGGATAGGATGGTTATTGTGATCTTTTTTTATTGACAAAGAATCAAAGGCACAGAGAAGTGGAGTTAGCTGTCCAAGGTCACACAGCCAGTAAGAGTTAGAAATGTGACTCAAATCCAGATCTTTATGAATCATAAGTCCATGCTTTTTAACTCTACATCCTATGGTAAATAAACTCTCAAATGTACTTGTGATTCAGCAAGAGCTAAGAGTTTTCACACAAAGAGAAGAAGCTGAAAAAGTGGGAGAGAACTTTGATTGGTGAAAACTCAGGGCAAGGAAGCGTTGCAACAATCAGTTTCTACTATGGGCCAAGAGCAGTCATCTCTCAGGACTTGGCATCAGGTTTTTGTTTAACCCTCATAAAGAGTGGTAATCACAGTCCCATTGCACAGAGGAGCAACCTTCACTCAGTCAGCCTGTGCATGACTTACACACCAGAACCTGGAGCCTGATGTTTATCCCAGGTTCCTTTGACTCTCAGAACTGGTGCTATGCCAGAATCAGACTTCCTATGGCAACTTGTGCACCAGCGACAGGGGCAGGAATGTGAGGCCAGACACTCATCCTATTCTGACCATCTTTCCCTCTCCTCCCACCTCCCCAATCGTGCCCCCTCTAATACCTACCCCTCTCTACTTGCCAGGGATTAAGTTAGGAAAACAAAAATGAAATGAACACTCTTCTGGCAACCCATCCCTAGAGACACCAACATACACGAGCTGATGCTGTTGATGATGTTCTATTGATTTCCCCTCTAATTGCTGCAGCTGGATCTATATTCATTTTCTGTCTCAAACTTCTCCTTTGTTGGTTCAATCAGCTAAATGAAGGGCCCATTTCTCTCTGCTCCTGTCCTGAAAAGCCAAAGAGGTTTCAAATGAAGAGCTCTCTTCAGAAGTCAGCGAGGCCAGCAGACTGGGGACAGGAAGGGTCAACATTGAATGACCTCTTCTGAAGACTTGGCAAAGAACAAGACTGGAAAAGAGAGACCCAGGAGACAGACCCAACTGGCAGGAAGCAGACATATTCCATCTTGAATCTACAGATGAGCAGTCCATTCACTCATTAAACACTTTTCTGAGCACCTACCGCAGACTGGACCCCATGGTAGGATCTAGAAATATTCAGGATGCCGGCTCTGTGCTCATGTAGTTAGGTATGAGTTAGGAAGACAGATAGCAATCAAACAATCTCATAGGTAAATAATTTATACTTGTTCAGTTTAAAGAATCATGGCAGGGAATCTCACAGAGGAAATCACACTGGTTCAAGGCAGACTCCCCTTTCCTTTTGTTCAGTCAGATTTCTTGTTCCACTCAACTTGAGATATACAATGAAGCGAGCAAGTGCTGATGGAGAACTCCAATCTGGACAAGGCCTGGCTCCTTTATGACCACCAGAGGAGAAGTCAGTTGAGTTAGTTGTTGTAGAAATTGCACCTACTTATCCAGTCCCTTGGGTGAGGGTGGGGTGCATGCAAAATCAACCCTCTGTTTTGTGATCTACCTCTGGCCTTGGTCCTTTGGGTGAATCTGGCACTTGCTCTTAGTGTTTACACCTGACTATTATTCTATCCTTGTGTGAAGGCTCTTTTTTGAAACCTGACTATATTTTTTCAGCTCATTTCATTGTCAGTTATTGGCCTCCATCTAGCCATCCCCCCACTCCCCAACCCTTTAGTTATCAGGCTAAGTGAGTGCGAGCAGATGGTATACAAGGATATTAGTCAGGATAGACTTGGTTATGCTGCGATAACAAATAACCCCAAGATACTAGTGGCTTTAACATAACAAAGATTTATTTCTTGCTCATGAAAATTCCACAGCAGTTTCAGAGGTTGTCTAGGGCTCTCCAGTGGTTTAGGAAAGTGGAGGACTTCCATCTTATGACTCTGGCATCTTAACATAGTTTTTCCATGGCAGAAGAGAGGGTTAGAGAGTCATTTGGGAGCTTTTGAGTGCATCTTCCCTAAAGTGACACACATTTTTTCTATGTGCAATCTTGAACTAGGATTAATCACATGACAGCATTTAACTTCAGTTTCTTAGATGAACATTCATACATTTATGTCTACCACAAGTGGTTCAGTCTCTGAACAGAGTACATATATAGACAATCTTATCTGGGGTCTCGCTTCCAACCTATCAAAGGACAGCATCTCATAGCTCTCCCACATTCCAGTGAAGAACTCATAGTCCATATTTCTGTCCTTAAATCTTAGCCAGTAACTGGTAAGTTATGGTTTGAGCTCAAGACTATAATCAAATGGAAAATTCACACTTCTTCTATATTAGACTATCTCCATTAGAAAAGCTAATTTCTGCTCTTACCGAGACAACAATGTTGAGACACACAATAAAGCCAGAAGGAATTAAGAGCTTAGTTTGTGAAATGAGGCACACAGATTCTTCTGTCAACTCTGCTATTTGTTATTGGGTGAACTTGATTAAATGATTTAAACTCCAATTTGTACATCTGTAAAATGGGAATGATAATAGTACAAACTCTGGGTGAGTATGATGCCAAATGGGCTAATGTAGTTAGCAAGAGCTCAATAAGCATAGATTTAAAGAAGTCAATATCTCATCAAGGGTTTGATAATGTGTTTCAGATTCAGTGCTACAGTGAGGAGGGAAGGGAGTAAAGGGAGGAGAAGACAGAAGCACTTGGAGATCTGAGTTTACTATAGGGTTCAAATAAGTTGCTGGGCAATTAAGCTGACAAGAAAGCCAGGCTGGAAAGGATATTTCAGGCAAGCCTCTCAAGAGTAATGGGGCCTAGAGGTAGGGGTCGATAAATCTCTGAATATAAGGAAGAGGTCAGGGATATGCAGACATAACCTCCTTTCTTTTCTCTGCAACCTTGAACTTGGGCAGGCTCCAACATTGTTGAATTAAATATCACCATGCCTGCAAAATGCATTAGCACAGTCTCAGGTCTACAGTTGATATTAAATGATTAACAATCATTATAATAATTATGATTATCACTCTACCTCAATAAGTTACTGCATTTATGTGGGAGACCATAACCAGGTAATCTCTAAAGAAACTCTTATGAATTGTTGGTCCTTACTTGCAGCTTGTTAAGGGACACTATTCAGGAGCAAAACCTCCCTTGAATACTGTGAATTTAAAATTAGCAAATGCACTGCTCTATACCTTGAGGAGTTTATGGTCTAGAAGAGAGCTGGATATGGTGCAACGATGTGTGTGGAGTGCCTGGCCTTACATCATACACATCATTAACATTATATTAAGCCTCATAACAGTGAAAGAAAGTAAATTTTATTCTCTCCATTTTACAGATGAATGAAATTAAGCCTCAGTTGTTTTAGCCTTATAATGGGTATTCTAACTTCCTATGAAGATTAGAGATAGCATCTATGAAGGACATGATGCTATGGAAGATGATGGGGGAGTCTCCAGAGAGTGACAAGGATGTGTCTAATTGCTGCCTTTTCTGGGAAGATAAATGGAGGGTAGAGCTGTGGTCCAGGAGTTTGACAGATGGAATCTGGGATAGAAAAGTTATGTTGTATGAACTCACAGGCATTAGAGGAAGATGGGGAAATGGTGCAGGGAATGAGTGAGTGATGGGTGGGAGGGAGTGATATGAAGCTTGCCAGCTCATCTATAGGGAGATGCATCTCCACCTACAGGACTCCCAACTGAAGCTATTTCAGGGGTAGGGCCAAAAATGGGCATGGGGCATCATTCTCCCTGTACCATATCTCCACTAACCATGTCCAAAATAATCTGATGTTCACATCCAGTTTCTGGTCTGAGAAAGAAGGCTTGCCTGCAACTCTGCTTTCCTGTGTTTCTCCAAGTCTCCCCTGTGACTAACAGAATCCTGAAGTGGCATGCAGGAGACTAATTCAGGTTTCCCTACAACTAACCACTCCCTTCCTCTGTATCATCTCAGGGTTTGGGTTAAGATACTGGGTGTCATTCTTGTAATCATCACTCTGGGTCCTGCTCTAGAGACAGAACACATGGGAGTGTAATCCAGTGTTCCCAGCTTCTTCACTCAGGTTCTGTTATCATGTGACATATCGTCTCCACTCCTGAATGTCTGACTCAAGGTGGCATACGTATAGGATAGGATCCCCAGGAAGACTTTTATAAAAATAACAGGGACTCATGTTCCTCAAGGTTAGCTGGAGATAATCACCCATGGGGTGTATGTTTTGGGAGCCCCATAAGTCTAAAATGTTCCCTTTTGAAAGTTAATGGTCTATAAATTCCATCATAATGTATATTTTATTTTAATTTGGATTAGGAATTCTTAAAGTGAAAAGATTTCTAAGAACAGTAACACATTATTAATTCAAATAAAGTCTTAAAGGGGGGTTTCTTGATGAGGTTGCCCGTAGCAAAACCAATAGTCAGAAAACTGGAGGGTGCAAACAACAATATCAGTGTGAGCTTCATAAAACTGGGTCCATGGAGAGCTCCTTCCTGACTTTTTCAGGGAGCTTCTAGATCTGCTCCATTTCCTGCAGCCACCATTGCCTTCAGGTTATCAGCCTCTCTGGGGAAGAGTTCTCATACAAAAACATCAGATAATGAAGCCCTCATTTCTGAGAAAAGGTAAAGATCTTTCCTCTGGACAGAATTGGAGCTTGATTTGAAGTTCGTGTTCAAAAGATAAGACTGCAACCTAAGGACAGCCCCTCCCCCGGATTAATGATGATGATGATGATGGTGGTGGTGGTGATGATGATGGTAATGGTGATGGAGATAGTGGTAATGGATATAATAATGATGATGTTAACCAATATTTACCGCATATTTACCATGTTCCAATTTCAGTTTTATGTATTTCATGTGAATTCTCTAATTGAATACTCAGAATAAGCTTAGGAGGTGGGTACCATTACTATCCTTATTTCCCAGAAGAGAGAGCTGACTGCAGAAAGACATAGGGTTTCCCCTGTCTCTGGACCACAAAACTCCATTCTCACATTCTCACTGTGGTCCCACAGCTGTGTAGAGTACAGGCTGTCTCCAGAGAGAGGTTAAGTAACTTACAAAGCTAATACAGGGCAGAATTAGAACCCAGATAATAAAACTGCAGAACCCCTCTTCTTAGCTTCTGCACTTCATGGGCATAAGCAGAGTTTCCTTTTCAGATAAATGCACTGTGGGCCTAATGGGTCAAGCAGTGTTTTCAAAATTGGTTTTGATCTTTGCTACTACAAGGATAATAGATAATAGCAGTAAATTTAAAGACTGTAGATGTCATCAACGCAAAATCGATGCTTCTTTCCTACTCCTCCACACCCCCCCCCCAATCTTCATATTCTTCTCTGCAGATACGTTCCCACTCATGCCCTAGCCAAAACTGATGCTGGACTGATTGGGTTACTACAGAGGATGCTGGGTGGGCATAGTGAGAGGAGGTGACAAAACTTGCACTTCATGAACACCTTTTTAGCACTGAGGTGAGCATGCTACCTGGCTCTCTCCTGTCCATAGGAACGACATGGTAACCCTACCACACATTCACCTTTGAAGAGTTTGTTCAATAGAGACCGAGGCAGGGGGATTTTAGAGTGCTAAATCTCACTGCCACGTATCTGATTCACCAGTGAGACAAAGAAAGCATCTGTATTCTGTATCGAGAGCTAGTCGTTTCCTGCTTCCATTGCACGAACTTTGAAAATTATGTGGTGTTCTGGGCACTCCCTAGGTCATACCCATAGCAGCAACAGGGATATTGTCAACCAAGGTCATTCAGCCTAGGAGAAGCCTCCCAATCTAATAAACACATGCCTTATTTTTCCTTTTTCCCTTTATCAAAATGAGCATCTGCGCTATTTGTCCACGATCAACTCTCCCCCGGCGCACTGCTCCATAGCCTGCACAGCTCCCCATGTCATGAGGAAAACAACCTCCTGCTTCCCTAATAGGGGTGTGGTGGCCCATCAGGCAGCTGCACTACAATTTTTTTGTCAGTTTCTTGTTGATGGATATTTAGATGATTTCCAATTTTTTCCCATTGCCAGCCAGACCATTACAAACATTCTTACGTTCATCCCTTCACCTCGCACTAATATTTTTGTATGAAGGAGAATTGCTGTGTCAAAGGATCTGCAATAGGTCGGTCTTAATGATATAGCCAGATGGCGCGAGAAACAAAGGAGATGCGTATTAATAGGAGGGTGGAGGCGTAATGGCTTGGAAGTGGCTGTGAGGAGCGAGGAGAATGCTGACCAGAGCTTTTGTGCCTCAGCAGAATGAGCAGCCTGGGCTGAAGAGGACCGCAGAGGTGGCCGTGTCCTCCAGGGAGAGCGTGTTCTCGGTTAAGGCAGGAGGTGCGAGAATGCTCTGGGAAAAGCCGAGCATGCATTGACTTTGCCTTCCCCGGACCACTCAGGAGACCTTGGCGTCTGCTGATGGGGTACCCCACATCCTGTGGTATGACACTGTGGTGTGACCAGGTCAGTGATAGTCAGTGGGGAAGAAGACAGTGGAGGCAGGAGCTGGAGTAGCAGTGAAGGGACAGTGGTCATGGTTACTCGAGCGCTGCTGGGCAGACCAGGGAGAACCAGAGCTCACGTGGAGTCTCACGTGGAGGCCCACTCCAGGCCACACTCTGCTGGAGGCTGAGGTGCCCAGTGATCTTGTGACCTGTGTCAGGACATGCAGGGCTGGAGAGTGCTAAGGCTGTGGTACCAGATGCCGGTCCCTGAGCTCTGGCCTCACAGGCATGTGCCAGGGAACTGCTAACACACACATCTGCTCAGCTTGCCTCCCCTCAGGTGGCCAGGAGGGTTCACTGCCCTCAGGCAAGAGGTTTTCAGACTGTGGTCCTCAGGGCCCCTCTTCAGCCAGAGCCACTTCCTTCCACACTGAACTTCCATGCAGACACGCTCGAACAAAGGCTTCTGCTGGTTCTGAGTAAAAGTCAGAGACTGTCAGCAGGGTTCAGCCCTTCCGCTGAGTCTCCAATGAGGCCAGTTTCTCCAGTGTCTTCACACTCCACCTGCGCCTGTGTTTCCTGCATTTGCCAACCTGATAAGTGAAAGTCAAGAGCAAAATAACACCTCAAGCCCTGGCTCAGGGAGCTGTTAATTCAGAGCCAGAACTGTGTGCAGCAGTGGCGGATCCCGGTTAAGGGGCTGGACAACTAAAATATGAAGGCAGCAGACTCCAGATTCAAATTCTGAACCTGCTACTCACTGATGCCACTACTGGGAACCACGGAGCCAGCCTCTCTGCACCTCCCCTCTACGAGGTGGGAATAAAGAAAACCCATACAATAAAACCCATACCTCATAAGCAGCAATTTAATGAAGACTGTATCTATTTTGCATATATGTAGATATGTACACACACATACACACATACTGCTGTAACATTGGTTTACAGCCTTGATATGACTTCTGCGGTTAGCCATTCCTCTTCAGATGTATGTTACCACAAAACACCCATAATCCTCCATTATAGACTCCTGGGTCCCCTCCCCACTTCCCTTCAAATAACCTCAATGTTGAAGTCATATTCTACCATTTGTTCTGTTGTTTATTTTATTTTTAATTATTTCTTTGTTTTCTTCTTTATATCCCACAGCTGAGTGAAATTATCTGGTATCTGTCCTCCTCTGACTTTGTTCACTTAGTCTTATCCCTCCAGTTTCATCCACATTGTTGCAAAGGGCAAGGTTTCATGTCTTGGTCAGTGGGTGGTATTCTGATAAGGATATACACCACCTCTTAATTCATCTGTGGCATGAAGCAGTTAGGCTGTTTCCATAACTTGGCGACTGCAAAGAGTGCTGCCATGAACATAGGAGACAGATAATCCAATTAGTGTGTTTGTGTTATTTGGAAAAAGACCAAGGAGTGGAATCGCTCAATCATGTGGTAGATCTGTTTTCAATATTATGGGGAACCTCCACAGTGTTTTCTGTAGGGAATGGACGAATCATTTTCGCCAACAGTTTCCTCCACACCCTCACCAACTCACAGGCACACGAAATATCCAACACCAGGGAACTCAAACCCAAACCACAAGGAGCTACCACCTCACTCCTGTGAGAAGGGGCCATGTCACAAAAACCAAGAGCAACAAACGAATTCTGTCATCAGATGAAATGCTGCCCACCGAGGGTGCAGCAGAGAGCCTCACTCCGATCAGACCCCAAATATCTGCCCACCGTCTTTTGCTGGTGCCAGCTGACCTGCAGGTTGAGCTGGCAATCACAAGGGCTACACTGGCCAGCCAGAAAAGATGCAGTGAGGGGTGCCACAGCTGACCCACCAAGCACACCCCAGTTCTTGCTTGACTTACAGTAGTTTCACAAATAGTGGCCACTAGCATGAACCCCCAAACACCTGTGCTTTGCCCTTGTCACAGAGACTCTAAAAAATGGTCTAGTTAATTTCTTGACCCTCGTTAATAGAGACAGAGCTGCTTTGCTGGATAAAGGAGATTCTCTTCTTCTCCTTGGCCCCAAGTCAGGCCTCCAATGAAGAAGAGGGAAGGGATCTGAATCATTGGGTTTCCATTTTACAGGGGCTCCTGGCTGAAGCAGGACAGTGAGAGGATGATGAGCTACAGGAACTTCTCTGAGGGTTCCCTTTAGCTTCTGAGCTGCAAGTTTCCATGTCTGGGCTTCAGCATGTCACTAAGAACAGAGTGCACCATATTGCATCCATGCTTAGCAGTCAACATCAAATACTGTACAGATATTAACAATGATGGAGGACAGCACGCTGACAATGAGAAATCCAGCAAAGGTGAGAGAAGGAGGGGGGTGAAACAGGGAAGGGAAGAGCATGAGGGAAAATGGTGATGGGTCACGGGTGATATGGTAGTGGCAGAAATATGGGGACTACAATGACACAAAATAAATAAACTAAGTAATAAAAAATAACAATGATGTAAAACAATAAAGAAACTAAAAACAAAGGGAAACCAAGTTCAGGAGCTTGGGTCTGAAGAGGCAGGCTTCACTCATGGGCTTACTATTGACTCCACCACAACACCAAGCAGGGAGTCCACCAAAAAAGGAGAATCTGCCAAAAAGGAATTGAGAATTTATTAGAAAAGCGAGATGAGTGTTGGGTAGAAAATAGAGATGTGCCAACTATAGAAGGTGACATAAGATTTACTCTTCAATGTTCATCCTCTTGATTATGACAAAACCCCAACTTGCCAGCTCACTAGAAATCTTATCACATTTGCCATCGGCTACTCAGTTCCATTCATGCCAGCACAAGTGACCAGAGAGGGTGTGGGGAGGGACTTGGGGCTCAGAAGGTGCCTGCCACGTGATTTCCTGGAGGTGCCCGGATCCTGCTAAGTGTCCCAGGGTGACTCTGTTTCACATCCTTCATTATTTGTAGCCCTCTGCCCCCTCATAGCTGTCCAGCAAACCTTAAGTAATAGGCTGCAGGGAACAGGTCCCCCTTAGGCAACTAAAATGTGACATAACTCATGGCTATTTAGTGCACATGCAAAATTCCAGAGATTGCAGAGTGACAGCAAACCTAACCCTTTTGCCCCAATCACATGGCAGCCTTTTGCCTCTCAGCCTCAGTGCCCCTGCCTGTGTTACCTTCTCCAGTAGAAGGTTCTGCTACTTTTTTTTTGTGGCCACCTCTTAGGGGCAAACATCAAGGCCACGATGACCGCTCTTCCTTGGGGATGTCCCTGGAGTCAGTAGCCAGGGGTGACCTCTCTGAGCTGGGTCTTCAGGTACTGAAATAAACCAGGAACAGACTCTGATGCAACTTGTCTCAAGTCAGTTTCCACTGAGAATCTGGAGTTTTCAACAGCAACACCAAGACTTGGAGTTGGTGGAGATGACTGATGTGTATGAAGGCTCTCTAGGAAGGAGGACTTAGGATTCCTGGTGCGTGGTCTCCCAAACCTCTGCATTCTTTCCACTCTTTAAAACTTTTTTTTATTTATATATAAATTTCACATCTTTGTAATCCCAGGGATTCACCCTCCCCACCCCCCACCGTTCTCCCTTTTTCCCTCCTGCCCCAAGTTGTGTGCTTCAGTTTGGTGGTTAGCTTGTTTTGACTTTTCCTCATGGCTTTTGTTGATTTTTTCCTACATCCCATATATTAATGAAATCATTTGATCTGTCTTTTTCTTTTTGACTTGTTTCTGCTAATATGATTTCTTCTAAGTCCATCCACGTTAAATTGTCCAATTTGTCATGTTTAATTGATAAGTAATATTCCATTGTGTATATATACCAATTTTTTTCATCCAGTCATCTGTTTGGGGGCATTTAGGTTGCTTCCAAGTCCTTGCAATTATAAATTGTGCTGCAGTAAACATCCGAGCACAGGTGTCCCTTTGTACCCACATTGAGATTTGAGTAGATTCCCAAGAGAGCAATTGCTGGGTCAAATGGTAGTTCCATTTTCATTAATTTGAAGGTCCTCCACACAGCTTTCCATAGTGGTTGGACCAGTTTACATTTCCACCAGCAGTGTAAGAGTGTTCCTTTCTCTCCACATCCTCACGAGCACTTGTTATTGCCCTTTCTTTGGATGTGGGCCATTCCTATTGATGTAAGGTGGTATCTCATTGTGGTTTTGATTTGCATTTCCCTTATTGCTAGTGACGTTGGGCAGTTTTTCATGTGCTTTTGTTGGTCACTTGTATTTCCTCTTTGGATAAGTGTCCTTTTAGTTCTTCTCCCCATTTTTTGATTGGGCTTCTTGTTTTGCTTTTGTTTAGTTGTGCGAATTCCTTGTGGATCATTGTTATTAAACCCTTATCACTCTTGTGGAGGGCAAAAAATTTTCCCATTCTGTTGGGCTTCTTTTTGTTTTTTTCTGTTGTCTCTTTTGTTGTACAGAAGCTTTTAGTTTTATGTAGTCACATCTGTTTATGTTTTCCTTCATTTTTTTGGCCATCTGTAGATGTGTCCAGAAAGGGATTTCTGAGTTGTAATTCATGGAGGGTTTTGCCCAAGTTTTTCTCTATGTATGTTATGGTTTCAGGTCTGACATTCCCTGCTCATGGATTGGAAGAATTAATATCATCAAAATGGCCATCCTACCAAAAGCAATCTACAGATTCAATTCAATCCTGATAAAAATCCCAATGACATTTTTTAAAGAGATAGGACAAAAATTATTGAAATTCATATGGAATAACAAAAGACCTCGAATATCAAAAGGCCTCCTGACCAGAAAAAAAGATAACAGAGATATTACAATTGCAAACTTCAAACTATACTACAAAGCCATAATACTTAAAACATCTTGGTACTGGTACAAAAACCGACAATCAGACCAATGGAACAGAATTGAGTGCCTGGAAATAAAACCACACATATATAGTCAACTAATCTTTGACAAAGTAGTGAAAAACTTATGTTGGAACAAAGATAGCCTCTTAAATAAATGGTGCTAGGAAAATTGGACTGAGACATGCAAAAAAATGGACCAAGACAACTCCCTCATACCATGTACAAAAATCAAAATGGATAAAAGATTTAGATATCAAACCTGAAATCTTTCTACTGTTGATGTTTATTTGTCCCTTGAAATTCCTGGTATTCCTTGCAGCAACTTTCTCAGCAACTTTTATTTACACTAACCAATCCATTCCAAAATAAACGTATTCAACATGCTCCTGATTCTGTTTCCTCAAGACTTCACATCCCTTTATTTGTCAAACTCTCCGAGCAAAATCTGCCCCCTTTGTCTTCGTGTTTCCAGTATACCTGCTTGGGTTCCGCAGCAGCCTTCTGCACATGAGCCTGCCTCTAAGTGTATTTAAGGCCGTGGGAAAGGGCATAGGAAAGGGCAGCCTTATGTACAATGGTTTCCCTAATGCTGATCTTAACGCTTGCAACATAATAAATGTTTATGAAGTTCTTCTTGACTAACTGATTAGATGAATGAATAATTAGCGCTCCATTGGAGACAGGCTCCGTGAAGTGTTAAGCTTTATTCCTTGTGCAGGTGATTGCTGCAGAGAGGTCAGCCGCAAACCAGCTCCCCACCACCATGGACTCTACCGCCCTGAATTCCCCCTTGGGTCAGAATCCCTCTGTCCCGTGGGGTGTCTGGGACAGCATGTCGCTTGAGATGCAACACCCTGCGAAGGCGCTGGGGCTTCTCTGGCTTGTCCAGGATCTCTTGTTTTCAGAGGACCTGTTTGCTTGCCTCCTGGTTGTTTGGAGGAAGTCTGTGCGGAGCGGGGAGGGAAGCCTTCCCCTCTGCCTGGAGAGGAGAGCGAAGGGATCCTCAGCTGGGCGGGCCTTGCTCTTTCCCTCACTCACAAGCATTTGACTTGTAATAGCCTGTGACTCTGAGTGGGAGCTTCCAGAAGCCTACAGCCTGGGCAAATATGAAACTCCCATGCAAGTGAGGATTTCCAGAGCTGCCAGTGCAAAACTGTATCTGACCTGAGTTGCACGCAGCAGGCCCCGGATGGACAAGCTGGGCAGGTAAATGGACAGAGCCTCTGCTGACCGGGCTCAGGCAGGGAAGTGAACCCCATCTGAGTCATGGGGCCTTGGGCCTGAGCTTAGGTTCCAGCTGAGGGGCCTCACTGTAAGAAAAATGTGCAGTTTCCACCCTGGATTCCTGGAATTCCACCCAAAGTAAAAGTCCTCTGATCTAAGGACCCAGCAAAGAATGGCTGATCTTTATGCTAAGATGGTGGTGATGAGGCAGCAGTTAACAGCTGGCTGGCAGACGCAGTTCTGAGCGACCTGGATATCTGCGTTCAGACAAGTTCCTTCAGTCTTCACAACATATTTGTAAGATACTTACCGCTATTTCCTAGTTGAAAGAAATGCAAACAGCCTTGAAGACATATGACTTGTTTGTGATCATACTCCTGGTCAGGGGTGGATGTGAGGTGCTGACCCTGAGAGGGGAGTCCTCACAGGCTCTCTTCCACCACGTGGGGTAAATGAGCTGGTCAGGCTTTGTCCTCCATGAGCCTGTATAACCAGCACCTGGGCGGTTGGCACACCCCATGATTTGTATTAGCCTGACCCAGTGGCTGTGTACTTGTGTGAGTGGGTTCACCTGGGCCTGGGAGGAAAGGTTAAAAGGGTGGTGTCACCTCAAGAGAGAGCAGAGCATGAGAGAGTGAGAGAACACTAGAGAACTCCAGAGAGGGAGGCCAGAGAAAGGGTGTTAAGATTCCTGGGGAAGGGCCGGGCACAGTGGCTCGTGCCTGTAAGCTTCAGCCTATGAAGCGGCCGGGGCTAGGGTTCGCAGTTCAAGTCCTGCCGGGGCCCGTAGTGAGACCTAGTCCCCCCCTCAAAAAAAAAAAAAACAGCTGGGCGTGGTGGCGTGTGCCTGGTAATCCCAGATACCTGGGAAGCTGAGACTGGGGATTGCTTGAGTCTGTGGTACCCTGGGTAACGAGATCCTGCGGTTCCATGGACAAAAATAGCGAGACCTAGTCTGGGGGACCTCACCTGCCTCCTGCCGCCCCACCCCCACCCCAGCCCTGGGTCTGCCCTGCTTGGTGTGTCTGTGTAACTGCTAGAACCAATAAAGAACCTGCCCAGACTGGTGAGTCTGCACTACAGACCAATTGGTGATGAGGCTGGGGATGGGATGGTTCAGTCAGAGAGGATGTAGATGGCAGGATGGTTCAACACAGACACCACCAGGAGCTTTTTCCTGCCTCAAGGACTTTACCTTTGTCTGATCTCGGCGTGGGACAGTCCTAGTCACTGATGATGATAGTATAACAACCTGGAGTTTCTGTCAGACCTTTAGGCAGCAGAGCTCAGATGCCAATATAGGTTGTGAGAGAGACCCTCAGGAGAACCTTGAAAAGTGGGAAGCCAACCAAGTAGTAAGCAAATAGTTCTTAAAATCTTCACCCTTTGGGGAGGAATAAAGGAGCTGGGCAAAGAGAGGGTGGGGGAAGAGAGCGTTTCAGAGAGATAAAACTGAACCACTGTGATTTTAACTTGGAGGGACACAGCTGTGGGCTGTGTAGTGCTGGTTATTGACATAATCCAGGCAAAAGACAGTAATACCTTTAGCCAGGGTGTTGATATCAGTGGTGGTAAAAAGTGGTCTCTCTCTGGCTCAATTTTGAAAGAAGAACCAATAGGCTATGCTGACAAATTGGATCTAAGTGCGCAGAAATGATATGAGATTATTTGAGACTTAGGACCCAAACACCTGGAAGAATAAAGTTGTCATTTCCAAGACGGGCAAGACTTCAAGAGGAGCTTGAGTGAGACCAACTCCAGAAGTTCCACTCTGGATGCTTTGGGTGAGAGATGTTCATTAGCTATCCAAGAAGTGTCGTTTGGTAAGTAATCAGATAGGCAAGATGTCCAGCTGGGAGACACAGAATTTAAAGCCATAACTAGTTTGGTAGAGAAGAGGAACCCAGCTCTGAGCTTCAACTTTTAAAGGCAAGAGAGACCAGAAGGAACCAACCATAGAGATTGGGAATTGCTGGATAATGCAGAAGACCAGAAAGTAAGAAAGGACAGTGGTTCAGAAGGTCAACTGTGTCAACTGCCTAGAGGGTGATGAGTGTAAGGCAGCTGGAGGTCATTGGCGACCTGGACCTGATTGCCTGAAGGCACCATGTGATAAAAGCTCACCAAGTGTATTAAGGGGAGTGCAAGACAAAGACTGGATGGAGGAAATACTGGTGACGTTTCTGGAGGGCTTGGTTGTGAAGGGGACTATAATAGGGTGAGATAGGTATAATCAAGGGGCTTATTTTTTTCAATGCTTAGACCTGTGCAAATGCTTCAAGAGAGAAAGAAAACCATTAGAAGGGAAATAGGGGAGGTATCTTCAGGATTCACAAATGTTCTTCTAAAAAGATGAGATGAGCCTTGGTGACTGGGGGCAGTAGGGGGTGAGGACAGACATATGTGCAGGTCAGCAGTGGGGAGGCAAAGATGAGGTGTCAGCCCAGCTGTTAGCTGCAGTGGGAGAAATGGTGAAAGCTATCTCCTGGGTGTTTCCATTTTCTCAAGGATCTAGCAAGCAAGGTTAGAATTAAGATTGAGGTAGAAAAGGTGGAGAGAGGAAGATGGAGACAGAGCAGAAGGAGCAAGCAGGGGTGAGATGGTTTTCTCGGTGGGGAGGGAGAAAACATGAGCCAGGAGCAGGCAGAATGATGATGAGGCTGCTTAAAGGGTACACGGAGGGTGGAAGCAGAAACCAAGAGGGAGCTCTACCAGCACGGTCGTGGGGTTGGGGGTTTCCCCCAGCCACACCCAGCCAAAGCTGTGCAGCGTGAATTGGGTTTAACAACTGTGGCAGGAGCGGCCACCACATCTGAGATGGAGCTTATGGTGCCACGCTTGCCTTGTGTTGTTCCAGAAGATCTCTTGTACTGGAGCCTTTGTGCTCTTGGAATTTTATGAACTTTAATCGTACTAGCAGGAGTTGTTAATGTTTGCTGAGCTCTCTCTGCCAGATGGCATCGTAGGCACTTTCACGGATGATCTTATTAAACTTCATGACAACCTTATGAGGCAGGTGCTCTTATTATTCCCATTTTGCAGATGAAATGACTGAGACACTCCGAGCGATTTAGACACATGTCCAAGGTCACACAGGGGGTGGGGTGGGAAGCACTAGCCCAGCAGTTCCCACAAAGCCGGGGACCCACCATGACCAGGAGGCTCCCCAGCACTGAGGACTATGAACCTTGGGGTTGCTGTGTCACTTGGTGCCTCCTGCAAAATCGCAGATTTCCAAAATCTGATTACCAGATGGGGAAACATATTCCAATGTATTGTCTAATTTATAAAGGGCTCTAACTTAGCTCCAGTTCTGGAGGCATGCTCGTTTAACAGAGGTGTTCTAACCCAAATACAGGAGCTGGAAAAGGGAGGAATGATGACTGATAATTCAGAGACAGCCTGCCTTAATGATCAGCCAGTGGGGGTGGGAGAAAGTTTGCCTCCATTCCTAAACTTCCTCATCGTTGACAATATTGTGACTCAACACCACGTCCACACCCACCCACAAACGTTTGTGTTTTGACTTTCTAAGGGCAGATGCCATCTCCATGGTGATTCTCTGTGAGGAACCAGGGAACTGGCCTTCTTGACCTACCCAGAGATCATAGCGAATGCTTCAACAAAAAATGTGAAAAGTCAGCATATCCTTCCCCTACACCCTGCTTTCTTTAGTTTTCTTAATTCCTGATTCCCAGGCCCCTCAAAATCCCAGTCACTCTGCAGTTTCAGCAGCAACCCCAGTCTTCCCCAGGTACGAGGATCCAGCCATCACACTTCTGCAAGGCAACCTGCCTTTACCTGTGTCTGCTCGTTTCTGAGGGGACCAAGCCCTTTTTAATGAAAAGCATCAAATCTTATGTAAATAGTTGGGGTTGCCAGTTTTGCTTTTAATAAACTTTTCTTTTAAAATGTTTTGAACTTTGTTTTTCTTACATTGTTGTAGTTCCCATATTTCTCCTGCTGCCATATCTTTTAATGAACTCTGAACAGGATGAAACACAAAGTCCCCTAATGGAGGATCTAGGCAAGGTGGGAAGTGGGAGTTGGGGGTGGGGGACTACCTGGAACCATTAAGGGCTCAGGAAAGAACCTCCCGGAGAAGTCATCAGGGAACTTGTTGCAATGGGGAGAGATAGGGCTGCCCAAAGTAGACCGAGTGGGTCACTGATAAATGGCCTATGAAAGCAGTCATGCATGCTTACATAGGGGCTGGCGGGGCTTCCTGATTCTTAAATAGGTGGGTTCCCCTTCATAGGGTGGGGTTACTGTCTTCCTTCCTTTCCAGTCCTGCACCTCTACAGTGTTGTCTTTGATCTTGCCCTTTCCTGACCTGGTCAGTGAAGACAGGACAAGATGTGGGGGTTCTATAGTTTGGATCTTTTGGGTCCCCCTCTCAACTGCCATGCCCTTTACTGCAGACTGGGGTACCAGAGCCAGATCCTCCCCCCTTTTATTTCCCGGGTTGCTTGGATGGGAAATGGGGTAGCCTCCGAGGACAGTGACCTCAAATTCCACCTTGGTTGATATTTGTCCCCCAAATACCAACTTCAAAGGAGTGTTACAAGGAAGAGGGAGAGGGCAGAGATGCCCTCTGGGGGAAAATAGTGCCCTGGGCATCTGAGGCATGAACGCTGTTGCCCCTGGAGAGCAACAGGCCCTGGAGCCCCATGAAGGAGCAGCCTCATCGAAGCAGGTGTTCCACATGGTGCCTGATATCTACAGGCTCAACAATGCCTCATGCAAGCTCAAGGTCTGAAACGTGGCGGTCTCCTGAAGTCCAGCTTCGTGGTGACGCCACATGGCTTCCCCATTACCACTTAAAAAAGTTTAGCTAGATAAATTATTTTATTACAAAGAAATGAGAAACTCCAGGATAAAAGAGAAAAAAAAATCCTATCGCCTCACCTCATGAAGATAGGCGCATTAACATTTTTATGTTTGCCACCAAGACGTCTGTGTGTATTTACACATAAATATGTTTTGCAGAGAGTTTTGGACGATACGTACCATTTTGTAACCTTCTTTCCCATCTGACAATATGTCAAGTTCAGCTTTCAATGTCGGCGCACATAGCTCTACATTACTTTTAATGACTACACAGCAATCCTTTGGGTCGATACACTAAAATTCATTTAACCAACCTCCTATTGTTCCTGTTGCTGGATATTTATGCTGCTTTCACCTTTTGCCTGTTATAAAGAAAGCTCTAGTGAATATTTTTGCACACATCATCTGTGCCCTTGAGCAACACACGGTATAAAGGAGGAGGGAAGGCACCTGTCTTGAGCCTACAGCAGGTAAAACACTGAGCCTACGTTGTGTTAAGGACAATCATGATTGCTTCGTGCCTAGAACTGTGCTGGGAGTTCACACACATTTACTTCTAAGCACAACTCCGCAAGGCTGGGTCAATTCGTGCCACTGTTTTTCAAAAGAGGAAATAGAAGCTCAAAAGGATCAGGGACTTGGCTGTGGTAACACAGAGCACAGAGCAGTGACAAACCGCAAACCAAGACCTGGAGACTGTTCGGAACAGACTAATTTCATTTTGCTTAAAATCTTCATGTTGAAGCCAGTGTCCTTTCCCTGACCTCAATGAAAAGTACCCACCACGGCTGCCTGGTCTGACAACCTGTTTCTGCCTCCCCTTATTCCTGGTTGTTCCTGACAACAGCATTGTCCACCTAGTAGATGATAGACACCAGCATTGTCCTCCTGATAGATGATGGATGTCAGCTTTGCTGGAAACCCGCAGTTATGGGAACGCATCCCACCATTATGGGAATGTGGGAATGTGTCCTACACCTGCTTGCTTGCCTCACAATAGGGAGCAGTAGTGGTTTTGCCCTATAAACGGTTGTAACAGACTGCTCGGGGTCTCTCTTGCCTAGCTGGCTTGGGGACCCTGGTGCACCAGTAAAAAACCTGTAGCCTTGAACTTCAGTCGGAATCCTTGTGTCTCGTTGAGCGGCCTGTAAGTCACAACAGACTCCGAAGCGCAAAGATGAGACTTCCCTGGCCCCTGGCACTCATGTTCTTGGATTTCAGCTCAGACCTTCTCCTCCTTGGGTTCAAACTGAAATCATGAAAATGCAGTCACCGGCCACTTGTCCTAGGGAGACTTTTTCTCCATCCCTCCATGCATGCCTCTTTATAATGAGTTGAAAGCTCCTCCATTGGAGAATGAAGCCTGTTTCCCAGGCTCTGGAGTCAGCACTGGCTTTTGTGAGTCGCTTTAACTGGTACACAAGGGCAGAGGGTCATGCCAGTTCCCAGCTCAGGCCTCAGAGGCCCCACAGCATCTTCCCTCAATGTGGAAAACCTGTCTTTGTCCTGAGCACAAGCTCAGGGTAACCTGCTGGAGGATGGGCCCAGCGTGGCCCAGCGGCCCCAAGGCCATGACCTATGGAAACTTGCCAACTGGCAGGTTGCTGACTGAAGGTGGGAGATGCAGGAGGGACCCCTGTGGAGTCCAGCGCACCCACCCAACTGTGAACTCATATGCTTATTGTTTAAAGCCCATACATTGTGCGGTGGTTGTAATGGAGCAGAAGCTAATGAGTGCCTGGTCTGGTGATGTGTGGGGGCTTCAGGGGGGTTGCGAGCCACACAGTAGGGAAGGCTTCACAGAAGAGGTGACAGCTCGTGTGCGTCGCGGGTATGCAATAAATAGCAAAGCCTCCCGAAGCAGAACAGAGGGGTGGGTCTGCATGTACAATGAGATAACCTTGCTGCTGGGGCTGCAGGCACAGAGCCTCTCTTCAGAGCCTGAATTAAGCAGATCCCTCCCTCTGGCCAGAGAGGCAGCTAGGTGTCATTTACACACCAACGGAAAAATAAAACACCTGGCAGGTTCTCTGGCAGCCTCTCCCAGGTCTACCCTGAGGGCTGGAGCAGAGATAGGTTGGATGATGGGCTCCCTTTTAAATGGAGAATTGGAATTCAGGGGAAAAGGATGCTTCTCTAGCTTCTCCTCCCCCCCAGGGGACTTGGCCCGGAGGCATCCTGTGCCCTGAGAAACCCTGAAGGAGTAGCTTTCCTCCAACCTCTGATGCTTGTGTTCCTGCAGCAACTATTTTCGAGTAACCCTTACACACCTGTACCAACCAGGGCCGCCCCCGATAGAGTGCCTTGAAGAAAGAGTTGAGTCAAATGATTGATCAGCCAGGGTGACTTAATAAGTCACTCATTCACTCATCCTCTCATTCACTCATTTTGCAAAAGGTCCCAGTCTCAGCACTGTGCCAGGGTCCAACATGCCCCAGAAAAACTGGCAACCTAGTGCTTTGGTGGTGATACTGGGTGTTGAAGGCCACTAAAACAACACAAGGAAAGACTCTAGTAGGAAACTTTTCACTGTCTGGATCTCTTCCACCCAAGCTCATAATTGCAAGAACACTCAGGTTCCGGGAACAACAATAATGTGATTCATTTACCAAAAAAGGAAAACAGAGCGTTGTTAAGGCCATAAGGTCATCTTACCCCAGTTATTTTTCAGTGTTCTGAAGTCCTAAACAGTAGGTGTTCAGAATGGCATCTTCCTGATCTCAAACAAGTAGGCCAAATGAAAGACCAAGATGGCGTCTCTTATGTAGATGTCTATATTCCAAACAAAAGGGCAAGATGGCGTCTTAACAACTTTCACCTCTCCTGTCTCTGTGAGGTCCAGATTCAGCTTCCAGCACCTTCTCTCTACTCTGGGAGACCCACATTTCAGTTTTCAGCAGTATTCACCTCTGGCTGAATCCTGGGGTGCCCGAACCCCGTGATGGCCAAACTCCTGGGGTGGCTGACCTCCAGGATGGCCAAACCCCAGAAAGTCCAAGCTCCTTCTACTTCTGCAGCCTCATCAGTCTCCACCCACACGAATTCTTTCTTGCCCTCAGGGTATGTCTCATCTAGTACTTTTTTCCTCACCAGCACCTTTCTCAAGGGGGCTCCATCTCTAACATCAGCCTTGCCTGACACTTAGCCTTACAACCTCCATTTCAGTGGCTGGTGTGATGTGGTAATGCACATTTCAAGAGGTGTGAACCTACCCCTAAGTCACATAATGTTGTAAGCCAATGTTGCCTCAGTGAAAAATATAATTAAAAAAACTTCTACCTTCTCTGGTCTCTTCTTTCTTCTTTGCTTTTCCTGGTTACTTAATAAAATATACCTCTCAAAAATGCTATGTCTTATCTATACTAAACCCATGTGACAAGGCAGAAGTTCCAAAAAGTGCATCAGGCATGGTCCTGCCTGCTTGAGGCTGGTAAGAGGAGTGAGCTTCTGTCTAGCATTTGGGAGAACCTCAAGAGCAGTGAGAAGGAAATGATCGATGAAGGGGCAGAGAGGGGCCTGGATGTTCTTATTGTGCTTATGGGAGGTGCTGTGGGCTAAAGAGGATTGTGTCCCCAGCAACTAGTAGTCTGATGGGGTAGAGGAGGCAGCTGACAAATGGTTGCTCTCCAAGGGCTGGAGACCTTGATGATTGTGTGAACAAGCCCAGGTGCTCAAGGAGCAGCGGCGAGGACCCTGGACTGGCTTCATATCTGGATTAGGTGATGAGTTCTTAGTAGGGAAGAGGCATGCTGGGAGGAATAAGGCACCGAACATGCCAAGGTGCAGAAGGATGGGAAGCCATAGAATGCTGCAGTGTCCCTAGGCATAAGATGAACAGGGGGTTCACCTTATAACCCCCTTAGATAGGGTTTATAACAACTTAGAAGCAGGCTGAAGAGAATCTGGCAAGAGCCAAGACTGTGTAGGCATTTAGGGGTTCATCGGAAGATGAACTTCACCCTTTAGAAAAATGGGAATCCTTGAAAACCATTGGCAAGGGAGTGACATGAGATGAGCTGTCATTGGGAGCAGAGATTTCTGCTAGCTGTGGGACAGATGACTTACAGGTGGGTAAAACCAGGGACAGTTATTCCAGCTGGGAGGTGCTTGGGAATCTCAGCAAGAGAGCATGGTAGCAGGTGCCCTGGGAGAGCATTAGCACGGTGGTTTTATGCAAAAATCTGATTCAGACCTGGACTCAACCTCTGGCTGCTTTGTACTATGATCCTGCATTGAATTTGCTTCATCTTTAAACTAAGGATCAAAAAAGCAACTACCTCCCAGTAGTTGTTCAGTAGATGACATAAACCATGCAAAGCACTTGAGCTATCCTGGTGCATTACAACGGCTTTATAATTGGTGATGTTTCTCATGGTGAACAGGAACGCGAGGGTGAGGACACTCTTCTACAGAGCTGGCCAGGGTGCTGCTGTTCCCAGGTGCAAGAAAAATGAGACAATTGTAAAAAGTTTACTCTCCTCCAGAAGAAAGGAAGAAGTCCCCAAGGCACTCCTCTTCTCTCCAGGACTCTTGCTGATGGGTTTGGGTAAGTGTATAGATTCCTGGCCAAGGGCTAACAGCAACAACAGACATCAAGAGAAACAGTCACACCTGCTGATCTTCTCCAAGCCTCACAATGAGCTTTTTGTAGCAGCCAGACAGATCAACCTCCCATCCCATGACCAACTTCTACAGATGAAGAAACTGCCACTGTCATTGTCACTGTCGAGAAGAGTCACAAGGAAAAGAGCCAGGAGCTTGACATCAAGGTCTGCTGACTCCCAAGCCCAATATTCTCCCATGAACTCAGGTTGCTGCCAGGTGACAATGCATGGCTCTCAGGAAGCTCAAACACTGATCTTCCTGTCTTCTGAGGGTGGAAGGTGGGCCTTTGAGTCCCACAGAAAGAATGAAGCAAGAGGGTGCACCTTGACTTGACCTTCCACAGAAGGGATTTAGCCCTTTGAAAGTCCAGGCCTGGAGAGAGATGCAGAGAAGAGCAGAGGGAAGAAGATTGCTCTTCTCCAAGCTCTGTTCCAGGCACTGGGCACCCATCATCTCATTGACTGCTCACATCCACCACCAGGTGATCAATGTTATTTCCATTTTTCACATGAAGAGATGGAGAACTTGAGAATTTGGGTATCCAGAGTTTTATCCCATGGTGAGCCTACCCTTGGGCAGAAACAGGAGGTAGGATCTGGAACAGCCTCCTCCCCCTCTGGTGGGTTTTCTTATTAACCCAGGAAGGATGGAGGGACTTGAATTACTGCTTGTGTGATTTAGGTGCTATTTAAAGGGGTGTCACAGAGGAATGGGGAGAGGGACGTCTTTCTTCCTCCACGTTTGATATGTATCTGTCTCCAGCCTGAAGAAACATCTAAATGGAGCATGTCAGCTGTCAGGACATGTGATATGTACTGGATAGATTTCATTTCATTTGCTAACCCCAAGCAATCTTATGGATTAGATGCTTTTATCCTAATCCCATTTTCAAACCGAGATCCCTGAGACTCGAACTAGTAGAATAATCTCTTTCTCCAAAGTCATACAACCATGAAGTGGCAGAGTCCATCCCTTTTTTTACCTGGCTGTTTATGCTGCTTTCTGAAGGAGAAGCAACAGCTCTCTTGGTTAGGGGAGAGGTGGATATGGGGCACTGAGTTGCTTTCATATGCTTGAGCTCTAAACTTCTTCTTGCCCCAGGACCTTTGCACGTGCTATTTCATCTACTTAGAATGACTCCATTCTCTCCCCTCTCCATGGCTGTTCCTGTTTCATCCTCTCTGGTCAGCTGGAACACCCTTTTTTGATGATATTCCCGATATCACCCAGCCTAAATTGACTGCTTCTGAGGAAAATAAGTCAGCAGGAGAAAGACCGGTACCAGACGGTTTCACTCACATGTGGAATATGCAGAAACAAAGCAAAGGGGCAAGTATAACCAGACCAGCGACAAACCCTTGACATTTGACAGCAAACTGAGGCCAGCAGAAGAGGAGGGGAGTGGGCTGGGAAAGGGAAGGAACCCAGCGGAGCCTGGTGAATAGTCACTGGGGCTTTGGTGGTTGCCATGGGGTAAAAACATTCGTTTGTGGAGATCTGAACCGATAAGCCCCAAAAGAAACACAATCATGTAAACCAACTTAACTTACAAAAACAAAAACAAACCTGCTGGTTTCCTCCCAAACACTTATCACAAGTTCCGTGTACTTACATATGTATCATTTCCTTGTTTGTTGCCTCCTTCCATGCTAGACTGTGAGCATATAAGAGCAAGGACCTTGATTGTTATTTTCTGTGTGTAGGTAGCACCTCACCATCACCTGCTATTCTGCACAATTTCCTAAGTACAGGGTATGAGAAAGCCTGTAACCTCAGAGCACCTGAGCTGAGGGTGCTGTGACTACAAAGCCAGGGTTAGAATGTGCTGCAAAGTTGGCAGTGAAGTGGTCACTCAGGGAAGAACCTGGTGGGATCATGGTCTGCAGGGTTTTTAGCCCTGAGGGTCAAGATGCTAAGAAGGTGGCTACTTCCGAAGCTGTTCTCCTTTTCCTGGCGTGTTCCTTCTGAGACAGCTTTCCAGGAAACACTTTCTGCAGATGAATCTGAGCATTTTCCAGTGTCAGCAAATAAAAGCTGCACCACCCATTGTACTGTTGCTACCAGGAACATAGTTTAATTCATATCCTGCCAGGTAAGATGGGTTCTGCTGGAGGCCTGATGTGAGGCTCTTCTGCTCTCCTGAGGACTGAAATGCCCGGTTTCTGCAGTGTGTACTTGGGGAAGTCTGTGTTTCAACAGACCTAAAACACTACCAGTATACATATGCACACACACACCTGTCACTTGAACAGTGAGATGGCAAAACTCACTTGACTTGTTTGAATTAAGCTCTCTCTACATGTCTACCAGGAACTAGAATGACTTAGGTCCCTACTGAAAACAGGAGGCCATTGTATCTTTTGACCATTTGCAAATTCACCATTATTTCCCTCCTTGAGTTTAGCCCCCTTGCCTTGTGATTTGGTTCCTTTTTCCACTCAGAAATAGAGTCATTTTCCTCCCCCCCTTGAGTCTAGGCTGGGCTCTGTCTTGCTCTAGCCCACAGAAAGGGATGGAAATGTGACAGCATGAGTCCTAAGCCTACATCTCAAGATGCCTCCGATGTGCCCTTCTTTGATTTGAGAAGAAGCCAACCCATCTGCGACCCGGCTCAGCTTTTCTGAGAAGGATGAAAGACCTCCAAGGGCAGACATGGGTCACCCTAGCTGAGCCCCACGAGAAGCCAGTTCTCACAGCATAGCAGCCACAGAAGAGCAGGCTGCTGAGAGTGGCCTGGCCCCGACCAGCCCAGAAGAGTTGCCGAGTCATCCACAGACTTGTGAGGAATGACAAATGGTTATTGCTGATCGCCACCGAGGTGAGGGCAGATTGTCACCTTAAAATTGCGGCCACATACACATGACTTTGAACTGCATGGTTGTTTTGCAGCCATTCCAATCGGGTAGGTTTGTCATTGGTTATAGCAGTTAAAGAATGTCAGAGCCCTTGGAATTATCTTCACAGAAGTTTTAATAATGCACAGGAGAAGAATAGGCAGCAAAAAATAACCATTTGAGTTGCTCTTTCAAGTTCTCATTCTCCTTTGCATTCTCCTCTCCATGCTTTCTCCTGGCATTTTGTCCCAGGGTGATGCCAGATGCCACCCTCTTAAAAAACTTATTATTGTTTATTATATTATTTATTTTATTTTACATCGTTATCTACCCCGGGGTTCTCCTACCACCTTATCACTTGAGAACCATCATCTTAGTCTATTGTGCCCCACCCATCCCCGATTGCCCTGCCACCCCCTCATGGTCTATGCTTCAATTTTGCTAAAAATTTGTTTTAAACCAGGCGTGGTGGTATGCACTTGTTATCCAAGTGCTGGGAGGCAAGAGGCTTGGGATCGCTTGAGTTCACAGGTTCGAGACTACCCCAGGCAAATTAGCAAGACCTGGTCTCAAAAAAACCGCTGGGCACGGTGGTGGGTGCCTATAACCCAGCTACCTGGGAAGCTGAGGCTGGGGATTGCTCGAGTCCGTGGAATCAGGACTACCCCAGGCAACATAGCAAGACCTAGTCTCAAAAAAAATAAATAATAATAATAAAAATAAAAATAAATAAAAATTAGTTTCAAACTTTTCTTGTCTGTTAGATTGTTTTCCCTTTGTGCCTCATATAAGTGAAACCATAGCCGGGCATGGTGGCTCGTGCCTGTAAGCTTCAACCTATGAAGCGGCTGTGGCTAGGGATTGCGGTTCGAGTCCTGCCCGGGGCAACACAGTGAGACCTAGTCCCAAAAAATAGCTGGGCGTGGTGGCGTGCACCTGTAATCCCAGCTACCTGGGAAGCTGAGGCTGGGGATTGCTTGAGTCTGTGGTACCCCGGGCAATGTGAGCCTGCGGTTCCATGGGCAAAAATAGTGAGACCTAGTCTCAAAATAAATAAATGAATGAATGAATGAATGAATGAATGAATGAATGAATGAATGAATGAATGAATGAATAAATGAATAAATAAATGAATAAATAAATAAATAAATAAGTGAAACCATAAAGTATCTTTTTCTTTCTGACTTATTTCTGCTAGCATGATTCCTTCTAGCTCCATCCATGTTGCTGCGAACGACATAAGTTTGTGCTTTTTGGTTGCTGGATAGTATTCCATCGTGTACATATATCACAGCTTTCTGTACCATTCGTCTATTCTGGGGCATCTGGGTTGCTTCCATATCTTGGCTAGCCTTTTATCTCCTCTCCATCTCAGGCCCAGGTGAGCTCAGCGTCACATCCACACACAAACTGGGTTAGACATGTACATTCATGGGGAGGGTGTAATACCACAGATGCTGCTCAAAGAAGCTAATGGAAAAAGCCTGACTACCTCATTTACCCTATGGTGGTCCACTAATTCTTCTCAATAAATATATTGGAAAATTTTTTTGAGATTTACAATAATTTGAAAAAACTCACATGAATTGCATAGCTTAGAACCATTTTTTCAAAAAAAAAGGCTAGATATGTCGCGAATGCATAAAATATACATAAGCCATAGTCTGTTTTCTCATCTACTACCATAAAACATGTGCAAATCTATGTAAAAAGTGAAATTCATCAAAGCGCATATACACAAACACACACTGGACCCAATACCGTTCACAGCGGAGAGAAATGTAAGCAAACACAGGGGTGCAGCATTAACTCACCCCTGCATAAAATTAACTGCAGTACATTCTGTGACAATTCTGTAGCCACCTCCTGTTGCTACTGTGGTGAGCACCAGTGTTGCGAGTATCCCTTAAAATGCCATGCGATGCTAATCATCTCCGCATGAGCAGTTCGTCTCTCCAGTAAATTGCATATCACAGTAAAAAGTGATGCCTTGCAGAGCATCAAAAGTTATACAAGGGCTTTTCACTGCGGGGAAGGTCAGTGACCCTAAGCCCATGTTGTTCACAGGTCAGCTGCACATCCTTACATGAAAGAGTAACCCTGAACTCGTCCTAAAAACCAGTGTCCTTACAAATCAGATGTCCATGTAGACCCTGAAATAATCTACTGATGATTGTAAAGTCCCAGAAAGCTGTGGTCAAAAGAGCACTGCTTTGAAGGTAGGAGACCTGAATCTTCATTCTGACTCTGCCACCAACTGACTGTGGGACCTTGGGCAAGTCATTGGGCATCTCTGGTTCTTCAGTCCTTTATTAATATATCGAAAGAACAAGTTTAACTGGTTTTAGACTCTTGGGGGCTCTGACACATACACTTAGTCCCCAACTGCTTCTTCTTCTACTGTTTTTATCAGTAAAGCAGGAAAAGATAGTTCACAATTCTTTCTGTCTTGCAGAATAATCCAGAAGGATGAAGTGCTATTTCCTCAGTGGCACCTCTGCTTCCAGACACTTAAGACTTTGAGTGTCTCGATGGAAGGAACAGACACCCTGTGATGCTGGCTTTGTGATACTTCACTGGGTTTTTATCAACATATGTGAACACACAGATTTTTAGCTAATATTAGAAGTTGGGATAGAATGGGTGGATATGTCTCTGAGGCAGGCTCCATCACCTCTCCTAAAACTGCAAGCACCCTAAGTGGAGCGTGAACATCAGTCTCCTTCTCTCTTCTCCTGGGTTCCCACTGGAGGTTAATAAAACTTGATTTGTGAGTATAATTGGCTTCCCAGGTCCAAAGAGGTCCTGAGACAGGTTAAAAGCTTGTTACAAACACAGTGAGAAGAGAAAGTGCGTTGGAGTTTGTATAAGTGAGTTAGCCTGTTTTTTTCCTCCACTGGCCTTCATAACCAGCACTTGAGGCATTACATCTTCCCTAGGATTGTGTGACCCAGTGGGTATGCACATGCACATGGGCTTAGGAGAGAGGGGATAAAGGGGTGCAGAGAGAACACATAAGCATGAGCATGAGATACAAGTATGATGGAGAGAGAACCTACAGAAAGAGGGTGAAGATTCCTGGGGAGTTGAGGGGACTTGCCTACCTCCCTGCTTCCTCACCTATGGCCTGGCCCTGGCCTGCTCTGTCTGGTGGGTCTATGTAGCTGCTAGAACCAATAAAGAGCCTACCCAGATTGGAGGACCTGATGCCTCTGCACTACAGTGTTGTTTGCTTAATTCTGACCACCCCGAGATGACAATACATGCTAAATTATTCCTGTGAACAATTCTGAATGAGTTGCAATTACTTGATTGAAATTTGTTCCACAGATGGAATTTAGGGGGCAGCAGCAGAGAAATGGAAACCTGGAATCTGACTTAAGACAGTGTCCATGACAGAGCAGAGAGCACTACAGGTGAACTACAGCAGGGGGCCGTGAACCGGGGTCAGACATCCCAAGAGAGAACACAAAATGAAGCCTTGTGGAGAGCTGACAAGGTCCTTGCTGTAATAACAGCTCTGAGAACTTTCAGAGGCGAAGTCAGGGCCAGGGCCACGCACTCCTGTAGGCACACAACAGTAAGGGGACCTCGTGCTGCAAGACAAGCAGTGTAATGTTCAAGATTCCTTGGTTGCAAATCTAGCTGCAAATGGTCAGTCAGGAAGGGGATTAAGTGGGCTCCAAAGCTGAAATTTTATTTCCAGGTGCTTTCATGCAGGAGCTGAAACAATGGCAGTGTGGCCAGGACCTGTAGTCTCTGTGTCCTATTTCTTCCCTGCTCTCCTTCACATGCCCTGGGGCTCCCCCTCTCCTACAGCCAAACTGCAGGGACTCAGACAGAAAATAACTCTGCAATTCAAGAAAGAAATTCCAGATTCCTTTTTTCCTCCAACCATAAGGGGAGACCATGGAAGAGGGGGGGAGGAGGCAGACCCACAGATGGCCAGGACAGGACGGCAAGCATGGGCAGACCCTGGAACCAGAACCTTCCAGCTTGAGAGCTGAGGGTTTTGTGAAAACAAAGAGTGAAAGTTACTACAAGCAAACAAAGTCTGGGCAGTTAATGTGTGCAAAAGGAGCCAAGGGATGGCCAGCGAGGAAGGAAGCAGCGTCGGTCAGAGCATCTGCACAGGGGATTCAGGAGAGCATCTGCCCACCCAGATTTGGAGCATGAAGCCACACAAATGCAGTTGAGGACTCCAACTAAAGATATGCTGCCCGAAAAGGAGAGAAGCTGTGGTTTGTTTCTTTTAATCTAGACATATTTTAAGGCACATCAAGCCTGATTTCTTTTGTACGTTGTAAATACCCTGAACACAGCCTGCAGATGCAAAGGAGGTCACATCTAAGGCTCTCATCACCATAGCGCCAAGCTCCCACCTGCTGGATAACAACATTCACAAAGCAGGATCCGTTTTCTTACAACTCTGTTACCAAGCCTCAAAGTCATCCTGCCTATTCCCTGAGTCTGTGATATCCTTCAGTATAACTCTCAGTGAGCCCCTGGTATCCTGGTATTAGCTTAAAGCTGGCATGGGGGAACCGGGAAGGAGCAGATATCATGGCGTCTCCCCCTTCGTTTCTTCTATTGCTCTTGCACCCAGTCTCAAAGAACTGCCATACTCTTCCTGCAGCTTCTCAACAGATACAAATATTAGCACAGCAGAGCTCATTCATTTAACTAGTGTTTATTGAGTATATACTATGCCAGGCACTGGAGTTCATAGCTTAGTGAAGATGATGGAGAATAAAAATGTAAAAATAAAAATAAAAATGAAGATGATGGAGAATAAAAATGTAAATGTGTCTGTGTGTGTGAGAGAGAGAGAGAGAAAGAAAGAGAGAGAGAGATGGACCATTAAAAACCATCCAGGTGAAAACCAACTGATGCAATCTGTCACCTCAGTAAAGAAGAAAAATCACATGGTCCCATCAAGAGATTGAAAAAAAGCCTTTGACAAAATCCAAAACCCACTTATGGTAAATAGTCTTAGCAAATTATGAGCAGAAAGGAACTTCCTCAACTTGATGAAGAGCACATACAAAATCCTGCAGCCAGCATTGCTCTCGTGGTGAGAGACGAGATTGCTTTTCTGCTGAGATCAGATTAAGGCAAGGCAGGCACCTCTCCACTCACATTCAGAATCATTCTGGGCCCCTATCTGATGCAACATGATAAAAGAAGAACAGACAAACAACAGGTTGGGAAGGAAGATACAGTGTCTTAGCAAGTTAGATATTACAGCGTAATTGCATTGTCTATATTCACTAGACTGTGCATTGGCTTGGCAAAACTTATTTATCTAGTAGCCAAAACTTTGCTTTAATTATTTCTACCACACAAAAAATTATGCAACATGATAATGGCATTAAGTACAGCCACAAAGGCAATCTAATTACAATATACAAATGCATTGAATTCATGTCATGCATCTTAAATGTGCACAGTGTCAAATAAATGCAATTATAAAATTGGTAAATAGGCAAAGATGTTTGCAGATGACATGATTTTTTTTATAGAAAATTTTGAAGACAACAATAACAAAAATCTCTTGGAGCAGCTATTACAGTGAGATTTCAGGACTCAGGCTAACTTGAAAAAGTCAATTTATTTTATATAGACTAGCAATTGGAATTTGAAATTGAAAATATACTGTCATTTATATTAGCACACCCAAAATAAAATGCATTGCCATAGATCTAGCAACATATGCACAATATATGTAAGGAAACTGCTAAATTCTGGTAAAAGAAACGAAAGCTCTAAATACATGGAAAACTAGACCTGGATAGGAAAGCTTAATGTTTTCAAGATGTCAGCTCTTCCCACATTGGTTTATAGAATCAATGCAATGTCGATCAAAATCCCAGCAAGTTATTCTGTGTATATAGACAAAGTGATACTTAGGTTTATAAACAGAAGCAAAATATCTAGAATAGCTAACTAACATAATGAGGGAGAATGAAGGCAGATACAACCCAACTTCACGAAACACTGTAAAGCTATAATAAACAAGACAGTGTGGTATTGATGGAAGAATACACAAATAGATCAATGGAACAGACTGGGAGAACAGAAGTGGATCAGCATACATCGAATCAACTGATCTTTGACTTGGAGCAAGTCAACTGAGAAAGAAGAGTTTCTTTCACAAATGACACTGGAAGGAATGGGCATCCTCATACAAAACCAAAATCTTTTCCCAGACCTTCTGCAAAAATTAACTCATTGCAAATTACACATTCAATATGAAATGCAAATCTATAAAACTCCTCGAAGAGAACATAGGAAGTTATAAGAAATAAAAGATGTATATTTTAGTCTCCAGGGCAACCACTAAAAAAAAAATACTTCAAAGAAATACAGATAAAAGGCCAAGAGAGCAGTCATGATGGAATAATATTTAATTACCCAAAAGAAAACAGAAAAAGGGTCTCAGGAACAAAAATGACGAGACAAATAAAAAATAACTGTCAGGACTTTCAGGTAACACTGGTGACATAGACCCATTTCCCCCCCTGTTCCTCCCTATGAAATATAAAATGGAAATAATATAGGAAACAACTCTAGAGAACTCTAATGAGAATGAGAGGGTAGTAATGCTGCCTCAGGAATGGGGGAGCAGTAGAAGTGTAGGGGTGGGGGTGTCTTACATATCCCCAATGTCCCCACCTCCTGCAGGATGGACCTGCAGCCTGGCTTTTGATCCCCCATCTCAAGGTACTCTGGAAGGCTCAGTCCTATCCTAGATTGAGCAGAAGTCCCTTGGGTGAAATCTGATGAGTTCAGCATCTCGATAAGGGAGATGAATGGTACATGCCTGGGCAGAGTCATCCTCGCAACCGCCATGTTTCACAGTGGCAGGAGTCAGGAGGAGAGGCTGAGGATACATTGGATTTTATTGACCAGAGCTGGAGTCTGCTTTTGTAGCTCCCGGCCCCGCCCCTGCTGGCGTGCACACACACACACACACACACACACACACACACACACACACACACACATGCATGGACAGTTCATCTGTTTCCAAACCACCATTCAGCTTTTCCAGGGCTGTAACTCTCATCGTTTAGTGCCCAGATGGGACTTTTTCACCACTTTAAATTGGTGGTTTTAAGAACCACACTTACTTGATGGTAAGATCGGGCCACCTGTGAAATGGCAGCTGACTCGCCAATCGAACTTTCAAATCCATTTGTCAATTTATTCCTAGTGAGTACCGCTCCCGAGAGCTCACACAACCAGCTTTCTTGCCATTATTCCAAGGGCAGTCTGAAGTGAAAGAATCGCATCCTGGGATCCATGGGTCTCTCCCATCAAGAGGATCCAATTAAAGTGCCAAGGACTGAAATGCCTCCTTATTTCATTCACATAAGGCCAGGTGATGCCTCCCTTTGGATTTGCCCGTTAATGTTCAAAATAAAAAGTCGGCTGTGTGCAGTGGCTCAAACTAATCCTAAGAGCTACATTTAGCCAAATAAGCATGTGCAAATGCAGAAATTCGAGTTTTGAGCTGGAACATCTGAAGGACAGGATGTGCCTGCACGTTTAGTACATTTTACTCCGTGGAACGAGCCAGGCACTTTGCTAAGATGATGCATTGCTGGAGACGGTCTAGAAACAGAAAAATGAACCAAGTCAGGGCAGGCGGCCTTCGCCGAAATAGACATGAATCCAAACGAGCACCTTAAGGAAATGGGCTGAATTTGAATTATTTTAATCACTGGGAAGAAGGAAATCAGGGCTTTTAAAATAAAATGAATACGTGAGAGTATCTGATCATCTCACTTTAATAATAAAATCACCATGTAAATTCTATTTTCATTCATTTCATGAGAATTGTTAAAACCTATTTTGTCTCCATTTTTCATGCTAGCCCCCCCCTCTTCTCTCTCTCTCCTCTTCCTCTTCCTCCTCTTCTTCTTCTTCTTCTTCTTCTTCCTCCTCCTCCTCCTCCTCCTTCACCTCTTCTTCCTCCTCTCCCTAAGGATCTCCCAGCCTAGGAGAAGACAGTCATAGATGTTATCAATTCCCATTAGAAGATTATCTAGAATAGACCCTGATCCTAGCCTGTACACTTAGGAAAGTGGAGATCCAAATTTGCAAAATTTTATTGCACTATGCATTTTATAGAAAAAATATACATATATATGCTATTTTAAAGGAAGATGAATAAACTTGTGATTAACAAAAAAGAAAATTCTTTTAAAAGTCTTTCTGAAAACCTGGGTTTTTCCCATTAGTTTTTTTTTTTTTTCAATCTTTGGATATTAAAAGTGTAACCATAATAGTATGTCCAGGAAACATTGTAAAGCTCAAAAAGGGACTTCAAACTAGCATATATGCTATTTTAAAGGAAGACGAATAAAGTTGTGATTAACAAAAAGAAAATTCCTTTAAAAGTCTTTCTGAAAACCTGGGTTTTTCCCATTAGTTTTTTTTTCTTTCAATCTTTGGATATTAAAAGTGTAAACATAATAGTACATCCAGGAAACATTGTAAAGCTCAAAAAGGAGCTTCAAACTAGGAAGAGCTGATAGTGCCAGGGCCAGAGGCCAGCATGGGGACATTTCCCTGGCACCGTACCCAGTGGAAGTCACGCTGGGTGTTTCCCCTGATTGGAAGTTTCCCTCTACCTGGGTTCTGGATTCCATGTCCATCTTCTTAGGAATCACCTCACTGGTTACTTCTTCTCTTTGATATCTCTACTACCTCCTCTTACCCTGTCTTTTCCCTTTGTCCATACACCTTTGCAAGAATATTTGCTATCATGTCAGTTCTGCAGGCATTACAGGACTTCTGTATAACCTCACCTAGGATGTCAGGGGACACTCCTTGAGAAGGTGGCAGGAATCTCAGAATAATGAATAGGCAAACCCCAGAATTATAGAGGTGTGAAGTGAAAAGTGTTTCTAGATCTTTCATGTTATCTCCTAAAATATCTCTCAGAGCTAGTCACTACTCTTCATCTTCAATAGCAGTTATTCTGAGCTGCCATCATTTCCTCCTGGAATATTATAATGCCCTTATAATTTTCTCCTCTCCTGACTTCTGTCCCCCTTCCTGTCTGTCTGTTTTCTCTACTGCAGCAAGACTCATCTGCTCAAAATGTGAGTCTCTCCAACTCTTTGACATTACCACCTCCAAGATCTAGCCTCTACCTGATTGCTCTATGTCTCTGAACATCCCTCATTCTCTCACCTCTTCCCCTTGAATCTGCACTGGCCCTGCAGTATTCCATACCTGCTCTTCTCCCTCCTGTCACCAGAAATCTCTCTCAGATTCCTCAATCTGAGCTCAGTGATAAGGAATGAGGTTTTGTTTGAAGACTGATGGGATGTCTTTGAAGGATTTTTAAGCAGAAGAGTGACTATATATGATCTGACATATCCCTACAAGAGCAGCCTGGTTGCTGTATGAGGAATGAATTTCAGAGGGCAGAAGATAAAGCAAGGAGATCTGTGGGGAAGCCATTTCTGTGGTGCAGAAATAATGGTGGCATGGACCCAGATGATGGCAACATAGACAGAGATAGATGAGATATATTGGGAGCTGCAGTCAATGGAACTTGATGATGGATTTGGTGACAGAGATGAGAGAGATGAGGAATCAAGGTTGACTCCTGATATTTTGACTTGAACAACCGCATAGGTGTTGGTTCATTGACTGGAAGCCTGTGGAAGGAACAGATACAAGGGATCACTATTCTATCTCTTCTGACCACCTGTTTCTAGTTCTTTATAGCTTGTGAGTTGTTAGGGTAATTGGGGTATGGAGTGTTTGATTTGAAGCAAAATGATGACCCAAAGTATGGAGAAGATTGAACAGCAATGCCCATACAAAACATTATGGAAATTCATTCCTTAGAGATGAATTTGTGATGTCACCTGACTGGCCCAAGACACAGCAATCATTTCTCTCCGAATATCAGTTTCCTCTTATCTACTTCTTTCCTATACAGCTTAGATACAATTTCTTGGCTCTTCAACCCCTCTCTTACCAAATCCCTTGCCCAGAGTTCCCCCAATTCAACTCTGGCGACACACCAGCTTTGGATGAATCCCATTATCACTCATCTCTGGTTGCTAAGCACTGCTGGAAATCCACAGATTGGTGTCACTATAAATCACTGGTGATGCTCTAAATTTATGTTCTCCAGATTCAAATGGACCTTCAATGCTGCTTGGCAATCCTTCTCTATTCCCTTTGTGAGCTCTCTCTCATTACCCACAGTGGCTATTGCAGATTTTAACTCTTTCTTGATCCCCACATCCCCTTCTCTCTGGGAAGATGAGTTGACTCCTTCACAAAGAATGCATAAGACATCAGAAAGTAACAATATCTCAGTTTCCTTTCATCTACCTGTAGCTTTATACTGCAGTCTAAACCTATTCTTTCATATCTCTTCTTTGTCTAAAAATAATACTTTGGCTCATATCTTATTACCTTCCACTTTTCAGGAATCTTATTTATTCATTCTCTTTTCTATATTAGTCAACTTCTCCTTTACTGGCTCCTTGCCAACAAGGAGCCCAGTTGAACTCCCTGCTCAGTTTTCTCCCAAGTCACAGTGGTCACATTTTGGTCACCATGATCCTTGAAGTTTCACGAGCCTTGGTGCTGTAAACCACTGTTTCCTTTTCAAAACTCTCTCTTCCCCTTGGTTTCAGCCACACTTTCCTGGTTTTTCCCAGAATCCTTTAGGCTACTAAGTCAGACTTCCTCTTCTTGAGCCTGAATTGAGTTACATTCTATACTTCTTTTTGTCGTCCTCTATACCTTAATCTTGGATGAATTCTGTGATATATTCTTTATAAAAATGGCTTATGTTCTCTACCCTGCCTGTGTCTATGGTCTTTGTGATATAAGTTTGCAAAGGGCAGAATACCTACCAAGAGGTAGAGTCCATTTCTCTACCTCTTGAACTTGGACTGGCTTTACGTTTGCTAATAGATATGGCAGAACAATGTTGTGTCAGCTCCAGGTCTGTCTTACCATCATGTGAGCAGATCTGGGTTAGTCTCCTGGATGATGAGAGTCTTGTGGTCCCGTGGCCTTAACCCATAACCAACCAAATGCCTGGTGAATGAAGTCACCTGAGACCAGCCAGTCTCAGTCAATCTGCTAGCTGACTTCAGACACGAGCAAGCCAACCTGAGATCATCTGAGCCTGGCCTAGATCACAGAATTTATAAACTCATGAACAGTAATACATGATACATTGGGACACCATTTTGGGATAATTTGCTATGCAACAAAATTAACTGATATCATTTCATGCCCTTTCACACCCTCAATGGTCATTTTTATGTTGAAAATTTCCTAGACTACATTTCTAGCATGTATCATCTAAGGATAGATCCACATTTATATTTGCCTACTAGACAATGGCATGTATCCAGGCTTTTATGCAGCTTACACAAATTAAGGGAGGGATGAGCACAAGAGATCAAGATGATGGTTCACAGGTGACATGATGTGGGAGAATCTTAGGGTATACAGTGATGTAAAAAAAATCTATATGTAATCAATAAAAAAACCACAAAATGTTCTTCATCCTCTTGATTATGCTATCTGGTGGAATTTTTTCATTACCTCATCTTACACATAAGAAAACTAAGGTAAAGAGAAGTCAATGCTACACCTTATCACGCAGAAAAAAATGGTAAGATTTGAATCCAGGTCTACCAGACTCCAAACGCTATGACCAGTAGCCCTATCTCTATTATACTTGATGCTAGTTGTAATTCCAAGTATGTACATGACACATTTTCATGTCTTTAACTTCACTTGCCTTGACTTTTCTTCTTACATACCCTGTCCTACTCTTCCTGACTAACTTACTCATCCCTTACAAGCCTGCAAGAAGTTTTGGATTTCCCTCCCATTCCTCAAGAGGGAAGAGATGACCCACTTCTCTGTACCCAGCATTTCCTGAGCTCTGCTGCATGCTCTCACATCATTGTAGTAACCTTTCACCCCTCCATAGATTGCAGACCCCTAGAAGGAGACCAGAATGAAGCCAGTGGGCACAAGGGTCACTTTACCCAGCTAGGAGCTTCACGCCAATATATCCCAAGTGAACAGTTGCTCACATACCACCGTGGCACAGCCCACGGTCAGATAAGCAGAGCCAGAGCGTCCAAAACTTCTGAAAATGCCAGCTACACATATAGAAATGGAAATTACAGTCCATTTGGCAATTTCCAAGGCAGTGGGTCTTAAAATGGAACTTTGCACAGAAGAAGAATTTGCAAAGCCGCTCACCACAAACTCTAGTATGTGACTTGTAGAGACCTGCAAGAGATTGCAGGGTTTCTGCTCTTTCTTCTTTATTGAATTGATAGATACTTTCTCATCAAAACAAACTCGAAATGGTACTGGAAATGAGAGCTTTAAGAATGAAACTGGTAGCTTTGCCCATATTTCAGGCAACGCAGGGTTCAGTAAACCTAAAAGGGCACTTTGCACTTGACAGCGAAGGCAGACTGTCTGGGATGGGTGGGGTTTTCCCAGGGCTCTCCGTGCTGAAGCTGCTGTCATCCAACTGGGAAAGGAAGGAGCTATAGAGCGCAGAGCCATCAATTCCACTTCAGCCATCTTCAATATGATAAGACAGTGATTAACCAAAAAGCTGCCTTCAGAAGCGGAGAGTCTTTAAAGAACAAGATCCCGGGTTCTAGCAAGTGTCCCAAGCAATTAAAAGAACCATTATAAAGTGTGCAGGGAGTGGCATCTGATCAGGCCAGAAAACCATTTCCAGAATACTTTTTTGAAGTGTCTCAGCAAAGCAGCAGTAAATCAGTAGCCATCCATCTTTTCAAAAAATCCCTTTGAATTAATGTATTGATTTTATATTTTAATCATTGATTTTATTGAGGCCATGTGGGTTTAAAATACTGTATATGTTTTAGGGGGTTCTCATAAGAGTCCTTGGTTCTTAAATGAAGCACACACACATCAGGGAGAACACAGAGTCAGCATTAGCAGGTGGGACTATGCCCTGCTTTGCTCTTAAGTTGGTGGCATTTGCACCACAATAGGTCCTTGGCAGTACTTTGGAAAGGAAATACTGTAGTATGAGAAAAACTAATAACTTTCATCAAAAGGTTCTGCCTGTTTTTCTCTTCTTAGACATATAGCCAGACTAAATTTTCCTGTCGCCCTGTGTCTACAAGGTCAATTTCTCGAGCTTGAGATAGGGCAGGGAAGGCTGCATACTGCTACAAGACCTGGCTCTCAAAACTCCCCAGATACCAGTTTTACAAAATGGAAGCCATATTGTAGATGGTGATGACTGCATGGCCATGTCAAAGGACCTGGTGCCACTCCACTTTACACTTAAAAATAGAAAATTGACCGATTTTATGTGCTGTATTTTGTCACAACTCCAAAGTTTTAAAATACATTTAAAAATAATTCTCATGCATGTTCCATCTTGTGCGTGTCCCTTTCCAACCAGCTGAAGTGGAGATAACTCCAGAACAGTCCTGGAAGTTACCGCCTCTGTTGACAACGACCGTCTCTATAAACATGGTTATGTGTTTGGAATAATATGTGTTGGAAATAAGCTTCTCTTGGGTCTGTATTCATAGCTTCTTGCTGTTTAACAAATAACCCCACTTTTGGTGTGTCAAAAACAGCAACATTTGTGACCTCACACTGCTCTGGGTCAGGAATCCAGTGCAGCTGGGTTCTCCACTCCAAGGTCGCTCCCAGATACCTGGTCATGACGTCAACCAAGACTGCTGCATCTCAAGTCTTGAGTTAAGAAGGAAGATAGGCTTCCAAGCATACTCACATAGTTGTTGGCAGGATTTAGTTTCTCGTGGGTTGGTTGCAGGCAGGCGCCAGTTCCAAGCTATGTGGCCTTTCCACAGGGCAGCTCATAACACAGAAGCTTGTGTCGTCAGCTAGCCAGCAAGAAGAGACATAGGAAACAAACAAGACAGGAATCAGGCTCTCGTGCCCTAATCCCAAAACAGACAGCCTATCTTTTCTGCTGTGTTCTAGTCATTACAAGCAAGTCAGCAGGTCCAGCCCATACTCAAAGGGCAGGAACTCCACAAGGAGACAGACTCATTGGGAGCAATTTCAGAGTCTTGCTACCACAGTTCATTTTGCAGCAGCTAGCCTGCCCTGAGTGTGATAATGAGCCTACTGGGGAGAATTTTGAAGGCTGCTAAAATACTTTACCCCATGCATCCTCCCTATTGCTAAGAGCATAGGCAAAGGTCCCCCAATTTCAAATTACTCATCACTGAAGAGATGAGTGATGACTTTTCAAAGAGGGCTGGGTTTTTCTAGCATGATTCATATCAGTGGCAGAACCACAGCTGACCAAATCCAAGACCAAATCAGAATTTGTTTCATCTTATTACCAAAGGTTCCTTTCCTTTTCCTGTGGGCACTAAAACTCAGGTGAGCAGGACCACCTTCACAACAGTGACTTTGCTGCCATGTCCTCTGAAGGGTCTAGATGATTCCTGACACCTCAGAAGATGGAGAAGGGCAAGCTGGTCTGGCTCTCACAAGGCCCAGGTTGAGAAGGGGCTGGCCAGACAGCTGTCAGATGCGAAGATCCCTGTTACGTGTAGAGTTCAACTTAATTGCTCATCTGGCTGAGCCCCATTTTCCTCCAGATGTTGTATCACAGCACTGCTGGAATTGCTGCTTTCAGCCTCCTCTCATCACCCTAATTAAGCCAAAATAATAAGGCAACATGTTAGACATGACGATCAAGTTTTAATTAGACTTTGATAAACCCAATGTGAATCTGGTCTCATCAGGTGCAACATTTCTGATGAGCAGTGAGGCCAGTGAATCATGAGATGGTTTGGGTATAAATAGTAACGTTGGTCTCAATCATCTCTATAGCAGGAGGACCAGGGATTGGGGCTGTGGCTCGCCCTAATCATCCTTCACATTGGAGGAACACTTTACAGTTTGCAAAGTTCTCTCAGCCCATCGCTACATGATTGTGTTAACAGAGGCTCATTTGGCAGCAAGGCATCCAGGTCCAGATGGGGAGAGGAAGGGAGAAGCTAACATTTACTCAGTTTCTGAGACATGCCAGAAACTGTGCTAGGAGCATCATCTGTGGGCTAGAAGTCCAACATCTCACCTGAGTCTCATGGCTCAGGAACTGTCAGCAGATCCTGCCGGGAGCTCCCACCCTGTCACTTCACTTCCTCCACCAGGCTCTTCACCACTTTGTGCAAATCATCCTTCAAGGCTTCTTTGAAGGGCAACCATCACAGTCACAGAACTAGAGCTGGAATCACCCTTAGAGACAGGTCGACCTCCTCACTGTACAGACTGGAGAAACTGAGGCCCGGGACGGTGAGGTGTCTACTCAGCTCAAACAGTAATTTGGTGGCAGAACCAGCTGAGAAATTAGGTCTGACAATGCCTCTCACTCTAATTCATCTAATTCAGTTTGATTCAATAGTTGCTGAAAATCTGCTATGGCCAAACCCAGTTTTAGGAGTAGATCAAGTGGATTTAAATGGATAAAGATTCGTGCTCTGGTGGGTTTCCACTCTGGGGTGTGAGAACAACAAACAATGAAGAAGTAAATCATGTGATATGGTAAGAGAAAATAAACATTATAATAAAAAAAAGCAAGGTAGCAAAGGTGGAGAGCAATAGAGAAGGTGAACTTGAGTTTCAAGCAGGATGTTTAGGGTAGGTGTTATTGTGACTGGGAAAGCTGTGTAAGGGTATAGGTTTTTATCTAGTCATTGATCCACTTCTCCATTATTTGGGTATTCACTGTATCCAGCTTTTTGATTAAAAAACCCAGTCAGTCACATCTTTCAAGGATCTCTGCCCAATTCTCAAGAACCGCCGGGCTTGGAGCTACTCCTCCCAACACGCCTTCTCCAGACTCAGGACCACCCAGTTAGCTCAACACTGATGACACTTCCATATGGCACAGGACATCTGTATTTGACACAAGAGGTGTGATGGCCAAGCAGGGAAGGGAGAAGGCACACACTATACTGGGGAGCAGGCAGTCTGTCTGCCGGAAACTTCTCCCCTCCCACTCACTCACCCCCATGGTGCCTCTCAGTCTTTCTCCCTGGAAGGCACCCCACCAAGCTTTTACATGCTTCAACGTTTCCCCAGACTGATGCAGACCCCATGATCAAAACTCGATTTGAAAGCCTTAGGTGTCAGCTAGTTACCCTGTAAATGAAATCTGTGAATTCCTGTGTCTTTTCCAGTCTGTTAATTGGAATCTATTGACCCCAGACCATTCATTTTCTCCATCCTTCTGATTTGTTGAAGTAGCATAGTAGAGATAAGTGGGCCCTGCCAGGGGTCTTCGTGTCACACTACGTGGGAGCAGCAATCTCTGTGTTTGGTGGAATTTTACAATTGACAAAGCACTTTGCTTTCCTATCCATCATGTCATTTGAGCCCCACAAAAGTGCTGGGTCATTATTCCTTTTTTATTTGTCCAGATTAAAAAGTCCATGCTCTGAGGAATGAAAGATTAGTCCAACATCACATAGCCATTGAAACATAAAAAAACATTCAGTGCTCTTTCTAGAACCCCAGGCTGGCTGACCCAGCAGACAGTCCAGATTGATGAAGCAGGGGTGATCCAGGCTCAAGTTGAATAAAAAAGTAATCGGACAGCAAGGGACCCAGGAGCCATGCCCCAGTGATTCCCAGTGTGTGCAAATCCCCAGGGATCTGGTCAGCAAGCAGATTCTGAGTCCTTCGGTCTGGAGCACAACCTGAAATCTGACATTTCTTACAAACTCCGTGTTTGCAGTAGTTGAGGTGAGAAACATAACCCTGCAGCCTGTATAGCAATGTGAACTGTCACTCTGATGAAGATAAAATAAATAAATAAAGTGGCAGGGGACTCTCGGGTGATGCCGACAGAGGTCTTCCAGTCATACCTTGAGTAGCAAAGCAACGCAAGTCCATCCACCAGTTGCTGAGTGGAAGGAGATTGTTCTGCTGATCAGCAGCCCTGAGGCTTTGGACAATTTTCTTCACCAGGCTGAAGCTTGGGATGGTGGAATTTCCCCCCCAAACTGAGCAACAGAGAAATGCCATGGTGAGCACTTAAAATGCCTCCCTCTTGGGCCTTGTCTGGCCTGTAACTTGAGGCCTTCACATGGGGTGATACGAGATCTGCCCTGAACAAAGGCACCCACATCAGTTACGAGAGCTTAACAACTGAGATCCAGGCTACACCCCACTCACCACACGGCACTCCATGGCATATGGCTACTTGCACCTAGAGGAAGGACACCGCAGGGAGGTCTTCTCCACCACCCTGTCATCCTTGACACCTGCTCCTGGTCTAACCGATCTACCTCTGTAGGACTTGATCTCCATTTGCACCATCTCCTCCTCATGCTGGTTACGGTCTCTTTGACTCCTCTTCCAGGCCACTGCTGCCTCCCACACCCATCAAGATCTCGATGGTGGGATCCATGTTCAGTCACTACCATCTATTCATTCAATCGAAAAGTTTGATGCAATATCCTCCATGTGCCAGGCTTAGTTCCAGGTACAGAGCAGACAGTAATTAACAAAAACAGCCAAAACCTCTGGTCTTCTGGAACTACCATTCTCAAAGGGGAGAGACAATCCATTAAGATAATGGCAGCAGTGATACTTGTAAAGAGGGGGATAAAGCGGGAGGTGACATTGGAGCAGACAGAAGGGAAAGAGCCTTGTTGGATGTTGGTGGTCCAGTGCGATTTACATAGAGGAATAGCCTCGGCAGCAGTGCCGGTTCTGGATCACAGTGTGCTGGCCCCTGTGGCTGGAGCAGCATGCACCAAAGGGAGCATTTAGGTCACATGCAGAACTTTGGGTTTTACTCTAAACCCATGTGATGGCCTATTCTGGAGAGCTTTGTGCACAGCCACATTGTTGCTACTATTACAGCCCATCTTTGTTTCTAGTTCAGATGTTTTCAGGGGGTTGGGTATGGCATAACTCCTTCAACAAATTCAACAATTACATCTTGATTCTCCACTACATGCTAGACACTATTGTAGGCCTTCCTCTAAGTCTGGGAATATTGACAGTGAGAGAGAGGCAAAATCCCCATTCTTGGTAGGGCTTACATTTCTATCAATGGGGAGATGAATCGTCATACTGTTCTCTTCACTTGCCCCATCCCAACCTCAACACACCTTGCCAACCAAAAGAGACACAGGTTCCATTGAACCATGCCATTTTACATCATCCTCAGGTGGTGATCTTAGCAAGAGAGAGGGCTGAGGAATCACCACCAGCTGCACACAAATGCTCTGTTTGGTGGTTCTTGCAGAGCTCAAGAGTGAGAAATTGCACCATGTTGACACAACGTGAAGCAGAGAGAAAGGACCGCCCCAGGGGAATTGGCCTTGGGAAGGCACATAAACCACAGGCAAGCATGTAAGTTCTGGGGCAAACAAAAATATAATGGAAGGCTTAGTATTTTACAGGCATGCACATAAACATTCTGTTCAGTTTCTTGCCCTTCATAATATAGCTAAAAAGCATTTCCTAGCTCATTTAAAAAACTTCTCCATTCCTATAGCTATCTCACCCTGCCCCTGCCTAGTTCAGTGTTCCAGTGCCTATCTGGAAGTTCAGAGCAGGCACACAAATATTTGATGGGTAAATGGGTGGGTGGGTGGATGGATGGATGGATGGATGGATGGATGGAATGATTTGATATCCATGTGGGTACATTTTTATATCAGACTAGCTTGTGGATTCCCAGCTCTACGCATGAAGGGAGGGAGGGCTGAGGAAATGTGCAGAAAGAGCTGAGACTGATTAATAAATCTTATTTCCTATAGCCCCTAAACTATGGACTTGTACCTAATAAGAGTCAAAAAAAATACGTGCTGAATGAAGCTTTGACCAGAAATGTGAGTCTAAGTGTTCATTTTTTCCCATGAAACTTTAATGTAAAAGGATTTCTGCATATGAAATTCATTCTTCTCCATTCACCTTTACATAATTCAAGCAGCATGTGGTCCCTTGGGGACTTCTTTGGACATTAAGTTCTCTTCCAACAGTCCAAGGATTGAACAGCTGTACTTAAGCAATTATCATCGATTTGTCATTACAAGGGGAATGTGGGAAAGGGAGCAGAGAGGAGAGATGGAGGGGCTGATGCACCCAGCAGCCCAGGGACAGCTTCTGTGGAAGTGTCAGCACCCCAGAAGAGCCAAATGAACACAGGACAAGGCCTCTAACACACCCAGAGGCCCGGGAGACTGAAAGCTGTTTCCTGGTGTGCTTGTGTCTTGTTCATGCCCCTCAACATCAGCTTGACAAGCGCGTCTCAACAAGGCAAGGCAGAGAAGGGAAGAGGTCAGAGAGGTTGTCTTTGTTTTGCCGCAAAAACCCAGGAGATGATGAGGGAAAGCTTTGAGGCGCTCTTTGAAGATGGGAGTCCCCTGGGAGCTGTCAGAAGAGTGGAAAGTGGCTCAGGCAGTTTACCAGTTCCTCCACCCTCACTGCCAGAAACATCTGTGCTGTTGATTGGATAAAGAGTGGGTGTCTGCCCCAGGACAGTTCTGAGTGGGAGACGACTAGGTGACAGAGGGGCAGCTAGGTAGGACTCTCCAAAAAAGTAGATGATACATCTACAGAAGCCCCAGATTCAAGAGAGGAGAGTCCTGTGGGAAAAGGGGAGAAGTGATTTTCCCTCCCTTGACTCCCAACTTAAAAGGAAATTCTTCCGGGAGAGGTGGGATGGGAGAAGAAACCCCTAGGACTCCCCCATGTCATTGTGAGGTAGTAATGCTGAACCCTCCTGAGGATAGTGGCACCTGCCAGGGGAAAATGGGGAGAGAACCAGTACTGAATGTTCACCCCATTTTGAGGCAGGTAGCTTCATGCACCTTGTTAGTTGAACCTACCCAACAATTCTCTGAAACAAGTAGAATGCTTCCCATCTGCAGAGGGTTGAAAGCCATCCCATAAATCAAATGTCCTGGAACTCACTGAAGGTCTTTGCTGATAAAATCAAGTTAAATAACCTGCAGTGAGATGGTCTTGGCTGTCAGGCCAACCCCAGAGATCGTCCTGGTTATTGGGTCAACTCCAGAACCAATGCCAAGTATTCTTGTGAGAGACAGAAGATACACAGATGGGAGAAGGTCACATGGAAAGGAAGTAGAGACTAGTTGATGCTAGAGTCAAGAATGCCTGTAGCTGGGCATGGTGGCACATGCCTGTAAGAGGCAGCCTAGGAAGCTGCGGCAGGGATCAAGGATAGCGGTTCGAGTCCCTCTTGGGGCAACGTAGTGAAAACTATTTCCAAAAATATATAGCTGGGTGTGGTGGCGCGCACCTGTAATCCCAGCTACCTGGGAAGTTGAGGCTGGGGATTGCTTGAGTCTGTGGTACTCCGGGTGATGTGAGCCTGCAGTTCCACAGATAAAAATAGTGAGACCTAGTCTCAAAAAAAAAAAAAAAAAAAAAAAGAATGCCTCTAGTCCCTGAAGTTGGATGCAGTGAGGATGGGGTCTCCTCTGTGGCCTTCATAGCAGCCCTCCAGACTCATGACTACCTATTCTACCTTGAGAATTAGGGGGGGAGTAATTTTTTGTTGTTTTAAGCAAAATGGTGGAGCATAGTAAGTAGCAAACTTACTATGTAGTGGAGAAAAGTGAGACACTGAGAAGTTGAGGGACCTCTCTAGAAAAGACACATAGATTGTGTGGCTTCCAGATCCTGGGTTACAGCAAAAGGTTAGCATTTTCTAAAGACCATCTTCCAGAAATGCCTCCAAGCAGGCCAACTAAATAGGGTTCTGTTGTCTGAAAGTCTGGGAAACACTTCTGTGAAGCTTCTTTCGGCCAGTATGCATGGTAAAAACTCCAAGAAACCCGCTCCAACTCCACTTCCTCAAAAGATTGACCCTCATGTGAGAGGAAGTTAGGCTCCTCTCACCCCAGCCATTCCTTCTCCTGGTGATTTCCCTGGGATTCCTTCCTTCACACTTATAATCACCAACCTGAGTGGAGGCTAGAGGTTGCCTTTTAGTCATGTCTTGGTTCCCCCTAACTAGATGGCAAAGTACTTGAGAGGCAGGACTCATTCTAGATCTAATACTTGCCACATGGCAGGTTCCCATAGATGACCAAGAAATTTATGTAATTTCACCCAACTCAAAGTTTTTCAAACTTATTTAATCTTTAATCTTTTTTCCCCTATTGTACCTAAGAACATCAGATTTGGGGAAAGGCGAGTCTCCTCCAATACTCGGTTTTCTTCAGCGGCAAGCTGGGGATCCTCCTCTAGAGGACCCTCAGTCCAAGCAGAATCTGCTCTCTCTTAGGGAAGGAAACATTTGTGAGGCAATGTAACCCAGTGAACATGCCTGCAGAATTTGGGGGTTGAGGAGGAACAGGTGAGCTGGCTTGAAGTCCACATGGAGAAACAAACTTGTGATAATAGCCAGAAACACTCTCCAATTTAAAACCAGGAGAGTTAAAAATGTCAAGCCTTACTGGGTATTAAAACACAGCAAGACTCTATACTTAAAACTGTGTGGTACTAGACAAATCAGTCAAGGAAAAGATAAAAGAATCCAGACTCAAGTCCAAGGACACAGAGGAATTTAGTGCGTGATGATGAATATGGTATTTCAGATCACTTAGGCAAAGAGGATTTTCAATAAGGAGGGTTGAAACAACCGACTTGCCATCTGGAAGAAAGTAGAGCTGGATCTTGTCTTCGCTTCTCACATCAAAGTACATTCCAGATGGAAGGAGGATTTCAACATGAAAAATAAAACCATAAAAATATTAGAGAGGAACGTGGAAGAATTTTTTTATGATCGTGGAGTGGAGCTGCCTTTCCAAGTAAGACACAAACTCTACACTGAAAAAAGGAAGGAATTGATTCATTTGAGTAGAAGAATTAAATTTGCTGAACTTCATGAATGCACTGAAGGTAAACTCAAAAGTCAACTGACAAACTGGGGGAAAAAAATCCGTAACTCATATGACAAATAAAGACCTGGTTTACTCTATATATCAAAAGCCTGTATAGATCGATCAGAAAATGACAAATATCCCAACAGGAAAAAAAAATGGATAAAAACCAAATGGATGAAAACCAAAACAAAAGGTTTAGATTACTCAGGGAAAAAGACCTGCAGATAAGACCTGGTTAAATATATTTTTGATATTTATAGTTCGTTTCATAATTAAAGGAAGACTCAAAATAATTAGCTAGTTTTCACCTCTCAGTTTGGCAAAGGTCAGACGTTGTTAAGAAGTGACTTGGAAAAGGCCAGGAAAATAGGCTCTCTCATGCCTGTTGGTGGAGACATAAATTAGTGCAGGGTTTTTGCGGGGGAATTTATGACATAAGTCAAAATGAAAGAAAAGTGAATCAGATGCTCTGTGGATGCAAATTCCTGGTTCAGCAGTGCTGGGACTGAGCCTTGACCAGTGTTGCAGGGGTCCAAGGCCACTTCTCCTTAGTCACCTACCAGCATCTGCTCCCTCCTTGAACTTCCACCTGCCCAGAACAGCCTCTCCCGCCTGCACTGACCATGTCTTTCTGCTCCGACCTGGATGAAGCAGCTTTGGAGAGCCCTGCCATATATGTTCTCTAACTTCATTAAAAGAAGGCACATGCTGAGAAATCTAAGATGCCACAACCCTGAGGGTGGCAGTCTTCTGGGAGGGGGGTTGACTGCGCTGGGGATGTGTTACTCTTGAAGAAGAGCATGAACTGTTGGTAGAAACTGTGCATATTGGCATCTGACCCTAATGGTCCCTACTTAGTGGATTCTCTGAGACCCAATTCCTGATAAGAAAAGGGTCATTATCATTACCCCATCAGAGAACGGGGTGATCATAGAACCAGCTTCTTCCCATGTGGGTCCAGGACTCTGGCATGGTGGAGCTTTTATTTTTTTAGGTTTTATTTTTATTTCTACTTTTTTTGATGGGGATGACTTTCATTTTGTTTTTTTATTAATCTTTTTGCTGTTTACATTTTTATGTATCTGTGTGCATGCATGCGTGCGCATGTGTGTGTGTATTCCCCAGGGTACTCCTCCCATCTCTAACCCAATCTCTATTGATTGACAGTTAAAGCTTTCCTCAATTTGCCTATAATAATCATGCCTATGACATGTCTTTAGCACATGTGCTATTTCTTTGGGCAGAGAGTTCCAGATTTCTTCTAGAAGAGATCGTGGAAATACTCAAACAGAACCTGTCTTCATCTTGGTCTTCTGATGGACCCATGGATCTTCATTTTGATCTTCTTGTACTTTTCCCTTTCCTAATTTCTTCCCCCCCAGATCCCCCACTGAGCTGCTTGCCCCGGTTCCATTGTTAGCTTATTTTGACTTTTGTCTTGGCCTTTTGCTTGTTATTTCTGTATCCCATCTATAGGTGAGACCATCTCATTTCCATCTTTTTCTTTCTGGCATTTCTGCTAATGTGATTCCTTCTAGTTCCATCCATGTTATCATGAATGCTTCATATCTATCTTTTGTGATTTCTTGGTATCTGAGTGGTGGCTTCTCTATTCTTGCTTTACCTTTGACTGCCCTAGAGGCGATACCAAGACAGCTTCTGTTTGAGTATTTCCACGATCTCTTCTAGAAGAAATCTTAGAACCCTTCCCCCAAAGAAATAGTAAAAGAATACACACATTTTAACCCAAAAAAAAACTGTCTTTAAAAAGTAACCTTTCAGATGTGCTCACATACGTGCTAAAGACATGTCATAGGCACGATTGCTATAGACAAATTGAGGAAAACTGTAACTGTCAATCAATAGAGAGCAGGTTATATCCACAATGGGACAGCATTCCTTGGGGAACTAGACAGCCAAGAAAAAGGGTGACAGAGTTGATCAAGATGCAGCTGAGATGCTGCACATTTTTAAATAACAAGGTCTGAATGTTCCATCATGGATGTGAAAAATGACTATGTATGCATAGAATACTGCCGCCTTGTAGGCAGACAGCATTTGGGGAGGTGCGGCAGGAGAAAGGTTACTCAGTGCCCAAATGGGTTGGAACAATGAGAATCCCAGAGACTCTGCACCATGACTCCCTCAGAGGGGCTGGTTGAGGTGGTGCCACCTGAACCACAGGCAGCTCTTAGTTTTATTGAGAAGCAAGCAAAGATAAGGCTCAAAGAGAGCCACCAGCAAGCGGGGTCAGAGGAAGCATGCACAGATATTGGAGGTGCATAATCTGGATCTGGGGGGAGGGGGCATAGAGCTGTCCACTGAAGCTATCTTCTAAAGTTGCATCGAATGTGCTGGTTTCAGAATGGAGTTCTTCATTCTAGGGCTTTTGCACAGAGGGATCCTTATTTTAGTTCCCTGTCCATATTCTTTATGAAGGAGACAGGAGAGGCAAGGGACAGAGCAAACCCGCATTCCCACAGAATACTTCTAGGAGGAGAATGACCAGTATAGACAAAGGTATATAGTAAAAAGGACTGTTCCACCTCACTGCAAGTCAACTCCCCCATCCACCCCTGACCATCACCCCAGTCACTCTAACGGTGGGAAGCTCCATTTCCTGCCATAAAAGGATCTCCAAGTTGACCATTCTCCTAACCCAGTGGTCCAGTGTCTAGAACAGAGTTTTTTTTTTCCTTTTTTTTTTTTAGATTCAGCACCCCAAAAATGCTAGACCAACCAGGCCTCCAGTAAGAACAGGTGCCAAGCTGTTCTGGGCAGGCCTGGACAGGTACCTGCAGACTCATAGCCTGGAGACCAGCAACCACTCCCAGGGTCTGTGTATCAGGAACCCATTTCCAGTCATATGATGTTTGGTGCTGGTGGAATGCCCAGTGCCACCTCCTGGAGTCCCAAATCTTTCCTCTTGCATGAGCACTGCTTCCTGGGGTACTACACCTGTGATGTCAGTCAATTTCTTGGGGTCCTTCCCCCTGAGTTTCCCCCAACAGACAGATGCTGCTTCCTGAAGTGCTGTCTTCTAAGCACTCTGCTTGCCAGGAATGCTGCTGGCTTGGGAATAGAGCCTTGAGCACCACTGCAGAGAGAAGAACTCATCCATCCTAAGCACCTGCTGCTTGGACTACAAGGGCATGGTAGCTGAAGGTCTTGTATGTTCCCTGGAATACGCAGCCATGGGACAGTGAGCACTCCTAGCCCTATTCCTACTGCCTCACCCTGAACCACCCTCCCTCAGATCAGCTTATTTTCTCCTGTCATCTGGCCTCCCATTCAGCCCCTTTCCAGGAGAGTACTACCCTCTGTCAGCATTGATTAAACACCAACTGTGTGCTGGGTATGGTAGTACATTGGCATCTACTGTGTGCTGGGCAGTAGAAGCCTTCAAGGCTTGGTAGTAACAGCAAAGAATCCAACCTGCTTCCTCGACCCAGGTCTTGCTTAGAGACAGGCAGGGTGGTCTGGCGGTTTCCTGAGTGGCTCAGAGTGAGCTTAGCAGCCAGGTCATAGATCTTGGTTGGCCAAGCTCCCAGAAAGCTGAGGGCTAGAAAGATGGATTGACTTCATTCCAGAAGAAGCCAGAAGATCTGAGTGGGTTGTGAATGCTAATAGACAGGAGGGGAGCCCAAGAGATGCTGAGTTGGTCTTGGGTGGAGCAGGGAGCCCCCTGCTTGCCCAGTGGGTCAGAGACCACACCAGATGAGCTGGTGCTATGCCACCTCACCCAAGACCCTTGTCTTTCTCTTATCCTGTCTCTGCACGGCTCACCCCACCCCCACCCCCGATTTAGTGGTAATTAAACCACCCCAGCCTTGAGAGCAGATTTTGCCAGGTGCTTTCTGGAAGATGACATCAGCATCTGACTGGCCCTAAGCTGCCAACCTGGGCACCTGGTCAGGGGTTAGCATGGCAAACTCAGCAGTCAATCTCTGCCAGGGGCCACTTTCTCGCCGACTCTTTCCCCCTGAGAATCTGCATCCCCAGAGCTGACCCAAGCTTTCTGGAGAAAGATGGCTCCAGGCAGCCAGCCTCTTGCTGTGATACACCACAAATTACAGTGAGATCGGAAGTCCTGCAGCCGCAGCTATCGGGCGATGCAAGCACATCGCTTAACTTCTCCAGGCCTCAATTGTTTCACTGGCAAAGGAGGATAAAAATTGTATCTATTCCATGGGCTGTTGTAAGATTAAGTGAATTAATATATCTAGAAGCACTTAAAACAAGGGCTGACATGCACTAAGTGCTCAATAAATATTGGCTATTATCACCACTAACAGTGACGTGCGGAGCATCAGATACAGTCCTCACCTGGGTGGTCTTGTTTCATTCTCACACAGAGCTCAGAGACCGGGCTTAGCGTCTCCCTTTATTGATAAGGAAACTGAGTCAGAGAGGCAGGCAACCTCTCCAGGTCTGGTACCTAGAAAGTGGTGGGCTGACATGTGAAGCTTAGCAGTCAGGCCTAGGTCCATTTGACTCTGAACCCCACTGTGACATCAGTCACTTTCTTGGGGCACTGTCCCCTGAGTTCACCCCAACAGACAGATGCTGTATCCTGAAGTAGAGCGGTGGGGCAGCCTCTTTAGTAGATTTATTAGAAGCATCACTGGACACCAGCCTTCTTCAGAGACAAGTAACTCTGCAGAGTTCCCTTTAAGTACACTAGGGCTGTCCCCTGTGGCACAGAGGTCATCAGGTCCCTGTGTTTATTAGCTGAGCTGGCTCCATGCAGAGCTACCAGGGCTGGAGTCAGCACACACACCAGTGAGCAGTTAAGCTCTGCAGAACGGCTAGCACTGCATTAAACACTTCATCCTCACTTGATCTTCAAGCAGGCCTGTGAATTAAGTGCTATTTGTCCCATCAACAAAGCGGAGACACAGACCCGTGGAGTTGTTTGCCTAAGATCACACAGCCAGCAAGAGGTGGACCCCCAGACAGGCTGGCTCCAGTGGCCATGCCCTTAAACAATACTCTAGGATATGTCACCATTGGCAACCCAGAGCATAACCACAGATAGTTAAGGATTGGTCCCTGAAACACCCTATAGTTCAGCAAAGTGAGAAGAGCCCAACTTTTCCTAGGAGGTCCAGGAAAATCTGAGCGCCAGTCAGGAGGTACAGTGCTCAGTCACCCCATGTGTTAGCCAAGAGCTGCAGAAAGGAGGCTGCAGGTCCCAGGCAAGGGAGGGCTGTGCTGGGAGCCAGGGGAGCCAGCGGTGGAGTCAGATGCATGACAGGCAAAGCACCACTGCTCACCCTGTCCATCGGTTTTCTCAGCTCTAAGTGAAGGTGGCCAGTTTCTGAGCTATAAAAGCTCTCTTGTGTTCCAACACTCAGTTCTGCCAAGGAATCATGGTGCATTCTGGGAATAATCTTCCCATGGGTTGATTATCCAAGGAGGACACCTCCCACAGGGTGGGGACCGCCCCCGGTTGTCCTGGAGGAGCCTGGCTGGAACAGCAAACGTCACCAGCATTGGCAGATGTTGAGAAGAGGATGCTTGCACTTCTGGTGTTGAGTAGTCCCTCAACAACCCAAAAGGGGGGATGGATCCTGGACAGTCTCCCAGGTGAGAACATGAGCTAGTGGGTCAAACCGAAAGAGAATGAAGTCAATTGTGCATACAAGCAGTGCAGGCACCATCTAATGAAAGAGGGGGCTCCAGACTGCTGAACTCTCTGCGCAGAAACACTTGCTCATCATGGAGCAGAAGCTTCTTCCTTCTCAGTGGATTCAGGATGTTCTGTGTCTAGGTCCATTCATACATTGACCACCTGAATGCTTCATGAGCACCAATTATGTGGCACAGACTAGGATACAGTCCTACCTTAGACCAAAAAGATGCATCAAGGTTATTGAAGATGCTCATCCTCTGAGTGGTTACATTTTGGTGGGCCAAGCACCACTTGAAGCAAGCCCTGGACATGCAGGCTGACAAGATTTATATCCAAATTTGAAGTTCATAGGAGAGTGATAGAGAGAATGATCTCTCATACTCTCTCTCTCTCATACATTCCTTCTAATCTATTAGCGCCCATGCCCACAGAAACTGGCAGGCTGCCCCAGACAGATCCAGGGACAAGGAGATGGGGTTTTCTGGCATGCAGGTCAGCTGGGACAGAAAGAAAACTCAAGAGATTTCTTTCATAGGGATGGAGTCCAAGCTGAAGAGGCATAGGCAGATCTATACCAAGAGGAGAGAGTGTTTCTGGCAGGATGAGCAGAGAGAGAAGTTTTTAAAGCAAGAGGTAGGGATAGGAAGAGCTGGGTCATTTCTGGAGCTGCAGGAGGAAAAATAAACTGGGTTAATTCTAGGGGACAATTTAAAGCTACATAGGAATCAGGGTGCCCTCAGTTCTTAGCCGTCCCTTGAAGTAGAGGGGAGAAGGGGCAGAACTATCCAACATAGCCAAGGGATCTTTCAGAGAAGAATGCGGCAGCTGCCCTGGTATCCCACATGGGTTTCTCTGCTTTCGTTCTGCAAACAATCCAGACTATTTCTAACCCACTGCTCTTTCCAGGACAACGTCTCTTGTAACTGGACTCAGTGGGAGGTCAAGGTTGGCCACAGACCAAGGATGCCCAGAACGGAACTTGAATGGGTGAGAAGTGCCAAGAACCCCTGGAAGCACCACTGGCATCCAAGCATAAGGGCATGTGGGGAGAAGGGCCAGGACCTCCAATCCGCTTTCTCAGGATCGATCCTGGAGAACAAAGGGCTGGGGACTCCCCTGGAGGGGCCTTGGAGATGGCAGAAAATGAGATAAAAAATTGGGATTAGAGGCCCTGCCTAGGAAATGAAGCTGACCATTCATTCATCTTCCATCAAGAAGGGGTTCAAAGAGCCTCTCCCAGGGTGATGTGTTCCCAACACAGGTCTTTCATCATGAAAGCCCTGGGAGCAGTTCTCATTGGCAGGGAGGTTCGTATGACAGAGGTGCCTGTTGCAAGGCCCCTTCCCATTAACTTACAAAAGAGAATCCGCAGTCTCACTCCTGTGATGTGTCAGATGCTGAGGACCATTTTGAACCTACATTTCCTAGCACCCTCAACAAACATCACTCTGTTTATTGGCCAAGTTGAGGGAAAAAGATGTGGAATGGTTCCAGATCTGTCCAGAATCACAAGTCTGCAATGGTAGAGCTGAGGCTCTGACCCAGTCAGCAGGGAACTGATCCTGGGGCTACCTGCCCTGTCCCGTGTCTGATCAACTCACAGAAGCATCTCCTTTCATGACTTTTTACGCTTTGGTGTCTCAGTGATCACAACAACCACACTCCTTGTTGGCAAGGAACTGGACTTCGTGCCAGCAGGCCTTCTCTTTGGCTTTTTCCCCCAGATGGTACCTTGGTTCCGAATTTGCAACATACCATGCTGACTTCTTCCATGTGACACACATGACAAGACAACTGGTACTTTCATGCTATTAGCCCCAATGAACATTATTCTTCCATTGGTAATATTTTTTTCAAACTTGACAATAATGCTATTGCTGTACCTGACTTGAGCAGCCTACCCACAACTCTGCCAATGGAGACACTGGAGACAGGCTGGCTGGAGGGGGTGACTTCCACCATCTCCCCTTCACTGATCCCTCCCTGAAATCTTCTGATGACATCACAGGCGCTAAGCCTGAGCCGCATTCACATTTAGTCCAGTTTCCCCGAGTCACAGAAAATGATCTTTCTCCAAACTGGCTCTGCCAGCTGAGATTTCCTATCCTCAAATGGTCTCATCCAGGACGCCCAAAAATCTGTCTCTAAGTTAACTGAGGTCTGCTATATCGAATCTCATCCCAGGATGCATCTGGAAGTTCAGCAGATTGGCCACCGTGATTGACAGGAGGAGCTGGACCTGCTGCTCCATCTGGCACATCTCTGAACAAGCCCAGGCACTCGGCCCTCAGACAAATGTCATAGTGAGTTGTGATTTAACAATTTCTTATCTTTTATTTCCAGTTAGATTGTAATCTCTTAAGGTTAGTACTTTTTTAAAATAACTAATTGGATCAATTATTGGAGGGGGTTCTGGAGTAGAAAACTCACTTACTTAGAGAAAGGCACTAAAGGGTTGCTATGTATTGAAGAGTGTGTTCCCCAAATTCATTCCTTGAGGCCCTAAACACCAATGGGATGGTGTTTAGTGATGGGAGGTAATTAGGGTTAGATGAGGCCAAGAAGGTGGGGGCCCCATGCTGGGATTAGTGCTGTTATAGGTAAAATTGGAAACTCCTCACCTCTTTCCTCCTCTTCTTCTCTCTCCATGCACACACAAAAAGTTTTGTGTGTGCACACAGTGAAATGGCCACCCACAAGCCAAGAGAAAAGGCCTCAAAATGAAACAGCTCACTGGCACCTTACCTTGGACTTGTCCATTTCCAGAGCTATAATATGTAAATATCTGTTGGCGAAGGCACCCAGTCTATTTATTTTGCTACAGCAGCCTGAGCAGACTAACAGGACATTTTGTCCCAAATTCTCTAACAGCCTATGCAGTAATAGGCAGATCTCTCTGCCCATTCTACCCCAAGTCATCCTCCCTTCTTCCTCAATTTGAGAAACCCCACTTCAACTCTGTATTAGACACTTTAATGTACCCAGCATATCTCTTCTCTAGCCCCTAGCATCTGAGGCTGCTGCTGAGGGTCTAAGACTGAATAAGTGAGCATGACCTTCAGCCAAGCTCCAATGGTGAGCCTGAGCCTCACACACTCTCTGGGTTCAAATCTCAGCTACACCAGTTACCTGTTGAGTAGCTCTGGGCAAATTTTTAGCCCTCACTGCATGCTAGAAATAGCACCTATTTGGCAGATTGTTGCAAGCATTGACCAAATTTGCCCATGTAAGTACTGGAAGGTGCCTGAAGGAAGTAGCCTGGGTGTCACTGATGTGCTGTGATTATTACTGTCATTGCCATGAACTTTCTGATGGGGAAGTCTCCTGGGTGCTTCCATGCACGACTATTTCCCTTGATGAAAAGAGAGGTGACAAAGAAGGTCATCCCTTCTGTCTGCCTTTAATTCGACTGTGGTATGATATGATGCTGGAACTACCATCTTGGAATTTAAAACAATAACCCAAGGACTGAAACAAACTTGCTGGTGAAGCAAGATAGAAACTTGGATCGGTCTATTCCTAAACTTCTTTTTATGTGAAAAAGAAAAATGATTAATCTATCTGTGCTATTATTAACCCATTGCAGCGATGAGAAAGCTGAGGCTGGAGGGGGAGGGGTGTGAATGGCTCAGCAGTTTGCTCACTACCACCCAGCCAGCTGGCCTGTCTGGGGTTCAAGTTCAAAGCCTCTGTCTAACCTTGGAACCAAGAGGCCTGGAGGATTGAAGAGGAGTGCACGCCTGAGAGGGGCGGGGTGCGTTTGCCCGACTCCTTGCTTCCTCTGGAAGAGGTGTATCAGAGCAGGTGCCTGCCTGCCTCCAGTGCCTTGGCTGTCAATAAAACCCCCAGCCTGGCTGTGGCAAGCTGCAGATTCATGCAAATTCAGGGCCTATATTTAGCAGTAATTTAGCTGTCATCAGTCAGAAGGAGAAGAAAAAAGCCCTCCCCGATGTAATGGTTATTCATATCGACTACCTACTCCTCCTGTGCCTTATAAATCCAGCGGCATCTGACTCAAAGCGGCGGCCGTCTGCAGCGGGTTGTAGCGGGTTGGCCAGCTTGGATTATTCGACCTCCCCCATACAGAAATGATGGGGCCACAGCCCGAGTCCAAAGGGAAGGAGGGCTCATTTTTCATGGAGGGTGATGATAAGGGAGAGAGATGGAGAAAGATGAGTCAGTCATGGAAATTGAATCACAAACCTGAAACAAGAAGGTTACCAATGAGTCAGCGGATGTTGGAGCAGGAGATTCAGAGTCCAACCCGAGGAAACTGAGGCCAGGGTGGGGGTAATTGTAATAGCAGTTATCAGGATTGCTATTCACTGAGGGCTTGCACCTTATGCCTAGCCCTGACTCAGCGGAGCACTAAGAGGCTTGCAACTGTTCAGTACTTAGTCCAAGGTGGCACAGGGTAAGAATGATTGGCTCCATTTTACAGGCCACAGACCAGAAGACTGAGAGATTCAGTCACTTTCCCCAGTCAGAGGCAGGATTCAAACCCTGGTCTGTTGAATGTCTTAGTCATTGATCAAAACAATCGGCAATATTGTGGAACCCAGCAGCAGCATCAAGGTTAATCTATGTCATGGCTAGATCAGACCTTGATTCCACCTCCCAGATCTTGCAGGTAAAAGAGAGTGATGACGTGGAAGAGGATCAAAGAGGAGAAAGTAACGGTGATGGTAGAATAAATTGCACTGGTTTCTCCCTCTAGCAGTGTGCCCATTGGGTTGATCTCAGGGTATATTGGAGTACTTGGAAGGCCAGAAGGAGGTGAGGGAGGCATGTCTAGAAAGTCAGGGCATCCGAGGGCATCCAGAGGTGGAGAGTCTGGGCACAGAGTCTGTTACCGCTGCTGCTCAGCCCAGGTCTGCTTTCTAGACTAGGGTAGACCAGATGTCACTTTGCCTGAGGAACCTCCAGGAAAAGAAACAGTGCTGGCAGGGAGATTCAGGCTCTTGAGCTGAAATGGGTGGCTCAGGACGGAGCCAGGCCCCATCTCAGACCAGAGAGCCAAAGCAGAGATTTCAAACAAGCATGGATGCTGGAATCCCCACAGACCCCCCTTCGGGATTAAGAACAGGGTCTCTGGGATTCAGTGCTAGGTTTGAAATCATTACATGCTATGTGACCTTGTCCTTGTGCCTCTGTATACTCATCTACACTTGGATGAAATATATATATTATATTTATAATATTATATACAATGTCAACATATTATATATTGTATAGAAGGCATTCTGTAGAGCACCTGGTCACTAGTCTGTGCTAAGTAGATGTTAGCTGTGACTAGTGCTTCTGTTGTTCATTCTGAGATGCTTTTGTCCACCAAAGCAGGTCTACAGAATTGAACCTTTTCCATCCATAGACTCACAGTGAATAAATTATCCCCTAGCTATGCCACAGAATATACACACCAGTCACTTAGATCACACGCAACAATATTCTCACTCCACCATTCTCCCCATGCTCTTCCCCAACACACACCTCCTCCTCATCGCTACATTTATCTTGATAATAATCGCAAATAAATCTGCTGCTTTGTCCTCAGAATACCCAGGTATTTGAAGGCCAGTTCACTAGAGGATATCTGGGCCCTCCATGACTCTCATCAGCTTCCTCTCCAGACTGCATCCCAAACCCTAAGCAGGCAGAGCTGTTGCCACCCCCACTACACATGGCCCTGGCCCCCGGGTGGGGACCATCATAGCCCTCCTTCCAGTCCTGGAAGGTTCAGGCATCCAGTGTGGCTTTTCAGTCTGCACTTTACTTCCCGAGCAGCCTACAAGAAGGATTGCCATGGATGACCGTGCTAATGGAGATAATGGAAGGAGGGAGACGAGACGAGTGTCTACAGTTCACAGGAGGCTAGAGGCATAAGCCTGCTGAGCCAGACCTGGCCTGAGCACTTCAGCTGGCTGCCGGCTCCTGCAAGCAATGCTGTGCACCAGGCTGCTGCAGTGACAGCGGCTCAGGAAAGAGACCTCTGGTGCCCAGGCCCAGGGAGCATGCAGGCCCTTCTGCCTGTTCTCCTAGCTCCCAAGGGACTGTCTGTCCCCATTTCCCCTTTCAGAGCCCTTCACAACAAGGAGAAGCATAGTCAGCAAGAAGGGTCATTCTTCAGTGGCTCTTAGGGTGCAGACTCTGGGCCACCAGCACCTGCATCTCATGTACCCCCAATGCTTAGGAACTTAGTGCAACTTCCAAGGATTAATCCTTAGGGAAGCATTCACTAGAGACAAAAACTGCATAAGGATGTTCATCAAATCACTACCTATAATTACAGAAAACATTGAATAAATAGAGTCACAAAAAATAATAGTGATAATGATAACGTCAATCCTTATGAACTATCCTTGTTTTCCTGAGGCACTGTGCTAAGGATTTTACATGGATGGACACATTTTAAGTCTATGCTTCAGAAACAAGCATGAGAACATGTAATTCTACAATCGTATGTTGTAGAAATGATCAAATGCTTCCAGTGCTGCTTTTCCAAGCTGAAGGTGGGCTAGGACCTCTGGTCCTCTGTGGGGGTGGAGGAGGGCATGTGATCCTATCAAGAGAGATGCTTGCATAGCACACATGGCATCTGGCTGGCATTCTGAGTCCCTAAGTACCTGCAATGAGCAGGAGCAGCCCAGCACCACCAACCCTCCCCAACCCTCGCCCACAAACACCAAGCAGCCATTCTGTAACTATAACACAAGAAGGGAATAACATTTGTCTAAGTGACTGAAACTTGGATGTTTGTTATCACATTACCTATGCTGGCTGATGCACTCTATAACAGTATCTCATTTTAACCTTGACAACATCCCACCGTAATCAGTATTGACTCCATTTTCTAGATGAGAAACTGAGGCTCAACTTTCCCAAGGTGACACAGCAAGGAAGTTTTGAAGGGGGGCCTGCTACTCCAAGCTCTCATGTGCTCAATCAATTCACCAAGTCAGTGGTAGATCCACTCCAGTTGTAGACAAAGGTGAGATCATTAAGATCAACAATGGCAAAGATGATGTAGAAACTTAAGAATGCATATGATGAAATAATAAATGAAAAAGCCAGATTCCAATGGTGAAAGCTTTATGCTTGTATTTATAGTGATATGTGTCTGAGATGAACCCAAACTGGAGGATATTGTTGAAAGTGCAGATGGTTGTTGTATCAGAACATTGCAACTATATGTGACTTGTCACAAATCTCCCCAACGCTATCTCATCTCTCTTTCATTAATAAAGTAAATCAATCTTCTTTTTCAAATGCCTACATGTGCACAATGTCAAACTTGTGGGTGGAAGGTAAAAAAACACTGTCCATCAACAGCAGAGATCTCTGGCCTAACGTCAGACACCTGGAAAATCTGAATGAGTCAAATGACTGAATTTTTCATGCCTACCAAAGATTTGGGGAGTAGGGAGGTCATAGCTCCCCAAATAGTTTATGAGCTTCATGGAGAAGTCAACTAAGATGTAAATGATGTGACAGGGATGCCCTGCAGAGGAAAAGCACATCAGGAAGGAGACAATCTCCCAAGAAAATTGGAAATCAGATGTCTTCCTGCCGATGACCTCAGGTTCCTGGTGAGAAAACTCATCACTGGCAAGTGGACTTCCAGCTGGAGACAGGTCTTGGATGGGACAGGTATTGCCTAGTCAGTTTCTTCCAACCTCCACCTCTGAACATGAGCAGTGATATCCCTATGCACTCGAGGACCCTTCCCTCCAAGGACGCCCCTTCCCTTTGAGCATCAGTATCCTTCCTCTGAGGTAGGATCAATAACAGCTGCCTCACAGGCTTGTGTGTCAGCGTTAACTAAAAGAACAGCCATGAAGCTAACTTGGCAGACAAATTCCAGAAACGGTGGCAAGGCCAGGACTATAGGGTGCTGCCTTAGTGGGCAGTGTCCCTCAACAGGAGGGCATCTGAAGACTGGAAGAATGCCCATTCCATGGAGCAGAGCTTTGTTTTATCTGTGCTTCCTGCCGAGTCTAGCATGGTGCCTGGTACATGCTAATGCAAGGTGGAATGGAAGCCCAGGTGTACAGAGTACAAGAGTACAGAGCTAGGACACTAGTTTGTGCTAACACAGCTGAATTCTTTTGCTCTAAGTTACAATTAAAGGAAAAATAGGAAAGAAAATGGGGGGGGCAGCCTAACTAAGATTGAGCAACACTATAATGAAATACCTTGATCCTGCTGGGATCTGACCTACAGGCCTTGGTATGCAGAAGCTTGGCTTGTTACACTGCCCCCCCTCCCCGCCTCTTTTGTCAGAGTACTGGCCAACAGCAAGCCCTTCCTGTTGATTTTCTACTGTGCTTCACTTCCCCCAGAGTCTGTGAGCAACTTGGACAATCCACGTGGTTCAGATGAGGGGTTTCTTCAATTGGTCTGACGACTCATACAAGGAGTGAGCCCCTCAAAATCAAGCCCTCTTTGTGACTGCAGTGAGTATGCAGTCCTGGGGCTCCAGTCTGTCCAGTCTCTTGCCCTGGTGCTTGGTGGTAGTGGGCCAGTCCTGAGAGCCCCCGTGCTCCCCACGGGTCAGTTCCCAGAGCAAAGCTTTTCACGGTTGTCCACGTGGGTGTCGTGACCAAGCTGGGGGCACAAACCGAGATCACTGCCAGCTGGGGCGTGAACCTGAGCTTTCTTAGAGAGGTCAAGGCAACAGCGAACTAGAGCAGGATCTCAGTGGGCATCTTAGCCCAGCCCCATCCCAAGCAGCCCCACCCTGATCTGAGAATTTCAACTGAGCCTCAGCCTGTGCTGTTCTTTTGGGGTTCGGGGGGAAGGCCAGAACAAAACCACTCCCCTCTTGGTTTTCCTCTGGCTTGTTTTGGTCCTCAGGATGTTGCCTGGTACTCCTAAGAAGTCTTCCATCATCTGATGAATGAGTGAGATGTCAGTGAGACTTCCCTGACTCTAGCCGTACATCCTAGGTCACTGCCCTCCCTCTGCCTTCATTACACCAAGAACTCCCCATTGGCAGGAAGATGTCATATTCTTCTCAGTGACAGTGTCTGTCATGGGACCTGTCTCAGCAGGCACTGAAAAAGTGAAGTGACTTTCTGAAGATCACACATCCCAGAAGCAGCAAAGCCAGGTAAGTGAGTCAGCTTGGAAGTACACCAGAGAACCTGGTCTCAAGGCTAACGCCACACCCCTTCCCCTGTGTTCCTGTTGCCTGTCAGCAGAGGAAGGATAGCTGTGAGTCCACTCAGCTCTGCTCTTCAGATCTTTTTATGCAGAGACCCAAGTGGAAGAGGCGTACCCTTCGTGGACCCTCTCGGGGCAGAGGGGAAGAGCAAGAGGCTCACACAAGCCACCCTTTGCAAGCTTTCCCTCAGACCCAGTCTATATCAGTTTCACTCGTGTCCCATGGGCCAAAGCAGGTAAAATGACAGAACCCACATCAGTGGGGCAGAGAGATACACTTGTCCTGCAGAGACTATTCAAGTAGAATGAGGTCACCCACCACACCAGGATTGTGGCCCCAAACAGCCTGTCTTTGTTGTCCCTGACTTCAAGCTAAGAAATCCCTTCCTAGTCTTGAACATAGGAAATGAGCAAGGGGGAGGGATCCAGATGTAAGAGGGAAGCTGCGTGGAAGAATCAGCAGACACCTTTCTGAGAAAGCTGTGTTTATCTTCCATCTTGATGAAAAATTTGCAATGTTTACACCATCGTGGCACAAGGAGAACCATGACTTAAGCTTCACAACTCCCATAACTGATTTCAAGCTTTTTTGGGCAGTCCTATCACGTTCCAAGGGTTCATAAATTTTCTTTCTCTTCCAAGAACTGTGTCTTCAAAATACAATACTCAGAAATAATTATGGGAAGCAATCATTGCCTCAATTCTCTTCCCTAGTCTACACTGATGAGCACCGAATTATCAAACCACCTAAGAAAGAGCTGCATCAACCGGCATCTCTACACAGTTCAAAGTTACGATAATAGGCTCTGTCTGAGGGGTGGCTTTTCCATTTTCTTCAGTGTCCTGCATGCTTGTGGTCCATGTGGCATCTGATATCAATGCATGCCCCAAGGGACTGGGAAGGAGCAGAAAATGAGAGGTTTAAAATCTACTTACAAGCTGGACTCTAATGACTGGTAACATGAAAAAAAATCAGGAAATATCAATCCAAAAGCCAGCTCTCTGTAACCTAGAAAAACTGGAAACTGAGGCAAACTTAGCCCGCCTCCCCACATGGCAGTAGTTGGACAGAGATGAGTGGAGGCTCTTCCCACTGACTGAGAGATGAGCTCCTGTCTCCAGATGGGCCACTTCCCAGTGGCTGCTTGTGGGCCTACATCCACAGCCACACCTGCTTCACTCATTTGCAGTGCCCATCTGGTTATTGTCAGTACCTTTGACTTTCAGGTCCTTATTTCTTAAGTGCTTGATGTGCAAAAGGGGTTTTTCTAGAAGCTACCTGTGCATCTTGTTCAGTGACCTTGTTAAGATCAATGACAAAGTCTGGTCCTTTCTTCCCCAACTTCCAACTCAATTCAGTGCCATGCTAGGAGGATTACATAATGAGTTAAGGACCAGGGTGACTGATACCCCCAAGGCCTGTGAATGGTTTTATTTAGGCCATCAATATCATTTACTTCTAAGCATTCCCTGATAATTCATTCATGTTAGTCTTCATTCACACCTAGGAAGGTGATAAAATTAAAATAATATGAATTTTTGATCAAATTCCAACTCCAAGTCACACCAGTTCCCTGAGCCTCAGTTTACTTATTTGTAAAATGGGCATACTTATTTCAATCTTGTTTTAATAAGGATGATTCAAATGTGGGGGTATCATATAAGCAAAAAGCAGCCATTCATTATAAAATCCTCAAAATTCACTCCTTTTCAAGATCTCACCTCTTTACAACTTCATAAAATGTGAAGGCCTGATGCAATAAATATCTACACAGGAGAAAGTTAGCTAACAGATGAGTGGGGGAGGTGGTGAATATTCTCTTCAGAGGATAACAGGAAGTAGGTAAGGCCTTCTGGCCTTCTGTTCTGGAAAAGGAGTATGCTATATTACCCCTGAACACAATGTCCCATGACATGGCTTTTTAATCACAGGGTAATTCTGTTTGGGATTCTGAAGTTGAAGTGTTTTTTTTTTTTATTTATTGTCTGTTTGTATTTTTATTTCTTACCATTGTACTTTGCTTTATGAAATTGATATTCTCCTCCCTTATGTATACAGTAAGATCTTGTCTGGATTGTTGGTTGCGAAAGCCACTCAAGCTAGCTCCAGTTCAGCAACCTAATGAACACTCAAAGCCTGACACCAGAAAGCAATGGCACCGTGCAAGAACAGAAGCTGGCAAGTTGGGAATTCAGGCTGATTTTCTCTCAATTAATCTCAGTCTCTTATTTCATTCTTCTCTCTGCTGAATTAGTTTATCCTATTTAGCTCATCCAACATGAACACCAGTGTGACTCTACCCCATGTCCTTGAACCAATCAGCTTCCCACAACCCAAGGTGGAAACTTTTTTAGAGAGGTTCTTGCCCTGCCTCTGGGATTAGGAGGTCTGAGGGACTATCTTATATTGGATACTGCAATTGTTTTCTTGAGTTTTTCCTGCCCTCCAGACATTTTTCATAGTAGACTGGGAGAGAGTCAACAGTCAAAGTGACAGTACCAGTACCTGAAAATCTAGAATTTTCTAGATTGAAAAGGGACTATATTAACATGTAAGCAAATCCAATAAATATTGACTATACAAATAATAATAATAATTTTTAATTTGGGATGTTAAAAAATACTGAATAGCATGAACTTTTATTCAGAAGGAAGGTAATTCTAAAATAAACTGTAGTTAAAAATCCTTGACTCATTTTTGTGGATATCATGCATGTTTTATGTATTCAGCTAAATATGCATCACAGAAATTTTGATGTGATGCTAAAAGAAAAAATATAACATGTACTTACATTACTACTTGAGGGATTAGTGAGTAAAGCTTAGGAGGACAAAAATGTAGAACAGAATAGGAAAAAAAGAAAAGGTCAAGGCCAATAGAATATAAAAAAGTAAATGATAGAACAAAGTCCAACTGTATCAATAATTCCAATAAATATAAAGTGACTAAATTTTTCAGTTAAAATAAAAGATTACCAGAATAAAAACTATTCATTTCTATACTGAGTATAAGATGGAAAATAAATAAAAATTAACCAAAATATTATAGCATAAAGATGAGGAGAAATATATCAGTTAAATGCTAAACAAGAGAAAACTGACAAGTTTCTATTAATTCTATCTAGTTAAATAAAATTTAAAGGAAAAGTAATACCAGAGATAAGAAGAGTCACTTTTTATTGATAAAAGTTCAACTCATTAGGAAGACTTGGCCATTCTAAATTCTTATGCATATAATGATATTGCTTCAAAATAAATAAAATAAGAATAGATAGAACCACAAGGGAAACTTGATAAAACCCTGCTTTTATAATAGATTTTAAAACTTCTCATTGTGCCATAACAAATAGCTAAAGAAAATAAGTCAGTAGGATTATGAAAGAAAATAAGTTAGTAGGATTATGAAAGATAGGAACACAAGATTGAAAAGCTTGATCTAATGGAACTCTGTAGCAACAGTTGGAAAATAACAATCTTTCCCCATGTACGTAAGGAACATTAAACAAAATCTGAATAAATTTCAAATAGTTTGTATTACATAGACCATGTTTAATGGCCATAATGCAATTAAGTTAGATAGCATTAACAGATGAATAGCTTGAAAAAATCCATTTGAAAATTGGAAATCACACTTCTAAATAACTCATGTTTCAAAAAGAACATAATGGAAATTAGAAAATGCTTAAACAATATTGAAAATACTATATCAACGCTGATAAGAAACAGCTAAAAGGGTACTTATAGGAAAATTTGTATACTAAATGCTTATATTCATAAAGATTGAAAATTAATAAAGTAAGATTATTCTAACATAATTAACTAGGAACAAACCAAAGAACAACTTAATAAAACCAAAGATGGTAGAAGGAACTAACAAGAAAGGCAAAGCTATTAAAATCAGAAATGTGTACAATAAAGACAATCATCCAAGTCAATAGCAAATACTTCAAAGCACTAAAATAATTATAAAGATATTTAGTGAAATTTAAAATATTAGGACTATAAATAAGTAAATAGTAAAGATATAGAAAATAAAGATAATAAGAAACTACTGTGAAGGACTTTACAGTGCACTTGTAGACAATGTAGACAAATGAAATACTTAGAAAAAAAAATGCCCCAAATTACCAAAACCAAAATGGATAATATTAATAGTTTAATAACAATTAAAGAAATGAATCAAAGGTTTCAAATTGTCCCATGGTGGGGGGGGGATGATCACAGGGCTCAGGAGGTTATACCATATATTCTATCAAACATTTCAGAAACATGTTATTCCAAGATTACATAAATTCCTTTGGAGATTATGGAGGGAGGGAACATTCCCAGGTCATTTTATGAGGACAGTATACCTTGATGTCTAAACCTAGCAATGCCATGAAAGAAAGAAAATAACCACAGGACTAACTCACCCCAAAAACAGGCATAAATATTTAAATAAAATATTAGCAAATGGCTGATGAAATAGTATATGTTTAATTTGCATCATTAACAGATTAAAGAAATAGCACATGATTATTTCAAGAAATAGGAAAAATGTTAAATGTTTATTTATTCTTTGATATGCATTATTACAAGTTAAATATGAAAGTAAACTTCTTAAAACTGGTGTAGAATATTTACAAATAAACTTATGGCAAACAGCATTCTGAATAGCTTTTTTTTAAAGTCTCTTTAAAATTTGGAACAGATCAAGTATGTTTGCCATCTTTACTAGTATTTGACACTGTATTCTAGTTTAAACCAGGTTTTGTAATATAAGAAAAAGTAAGAAATCCTAAAACAATTGAAGAATAAGTAAAACCATTATTATTCCTGAATGTTTATTTGTTTTTTTCATTTGTTTGTTTCTTTGTTTTTGTTTTTGGAGACTAGGACTCACTATTTTTGCCGCAGGCTCACGTTGCCTGGGGTACCACAGACTCAAGCAATTCCCAGCCTCAACTTCCCAGGTAACTGGGATTACAGGTGCACGCCACCATGCCCAGCTGTTTTTGGGGGGACTAGGTCTCGCTGTGTGCCCCCGACAGGACTCGAACTGCGATCCCTAGCCCAGGCCATGGCTTCCTAGGCTGCCACTTACAGGCATGTACCACCATCCCAGCCTATTCCTGAATGTTATGATTATCAATGAAGAATACCCATAGGAATGAATATTTTTCAAATAAAGATAATTTTATAAAATTTCTGAATACAAAATCAATATGTAAATTTTCAATTTTATTTCTATACATACAATTGAATTCCACAGAAAATGTAAATTTAAATCTAAGCAAAAATATGAAAGATTTGAGAGAAAATTATCCAACTAAATGAAAAGATATTAAAGATCTAAATTAGTGGATAGAGCATCTGAATGAATAGAGAAATATCATTAGAGGAAACTTCTTCCTCAACAGAGTGACTCAAAACTATACCAATATCAAATGAAATATAATTCCTAGGGCAATCTCTATAGGATTTTTAAGAATTTGATGAGTAGATTCTAAAATTATGAAAAAACAAATGACATTCCTGAAAGGAAAATTAGTGTGGGAATCTTATTGTATCAGATTTAAAAAGACATTAAAAATTATAATAACTATGACAGTATTCTTTTGTTGCAAGGACAAATGGAAGAGATTAATGGAATAACTTAGAGACCCCAGACACAAATTCAATAAATATTTGGAAACTTGATATATAAGAAATGACATTGCAGATAAATGCGGAAAGGGGGGGTCTTTAAAAAAGAAAAATCCCAGCAGCATTAGTAGTGTGACAGAAAAATAGTACATTATAATCTTATCTCAAGTAATATGTAGAAATCAATTCTAGATCTATTAAATATTTCATGTGTAAGGAAAAAATACAACATGTCAGAAATATAATAGAAAAGGATATCTTTGAGACCTTAGAATTGGAAAATATTTCTTAAATAAGACTCTGAAAGCACAAAGCATAAAATAAAACATAGATAAATTCAGTCTCATTGAAATTGGGCCCTTTTGTTCATTATGAGAACTCACAAAGAAAGGAAAATAACCACCAATTGAGAAAAACCTTAAATATTAGTATTCAGCATATATAAAGTACTTCCATAAAGCAATAGGAAACACACCAAAGACTAGAAAAATAGACAAAAGATGCTTGAGGAGTCAGTCATAAGACAGAGGTTAGAAACAAAATAAACAAGATGAAAACCGAATTCTTAACCTCATAAGGAATCAGGGAAAAAATGCTAATTAAAATCCACCTAGATATTTTATATCCACAAGATAATTTCAAAAATTAAAATTAATTTCTTTATAAGATAATTGACTACTTAAAGCAAAACTAATAACAATGTATTGTGGTATTATGGGATTTCCAGCCTCATAGAAATTAAATGTGTAACAAAAATAGAATAAAGGATGGCAGAGAACAATTGAAAGCATACTGTTTGTGTTAGTCTAAGTCACCAACCTGGGTGGCTTACACAACAGAAATGTATTGTCTCATGCTATGGAGCCTAGAAATCTTAGATCAAGGTGTCAGCAGGGTGAATCCTTTGAGGTCTATGAGAAAGAATCCACCCATTCTTCTCTCCTGATTCGGGTGGGTTTTAGGCCACCTTTGATATCACCCTTACGTCTTCCTTCTCACTGTGTTTATAGTATCAATGTTGGCATTCTCCTTGTAAGGATGCCAGTTTAATAGCATTAGGGCCCTACTCTACCCCAGGATAATCTCATCTTAGTTTATGGTAATATTTGCCAAGTTGTTATAACAAAATAGCACACACTGGTGGTTTATAAACATCAGAATTTTGTTCACTCTTATGAAGGTCAGAAGTCCAAGGTCAGGCTGCATGGCCAGATTCTGATGAAGGTCTTCTTCTGAGTTGCAGACTGGTAACATCTTTCAATATCCTCACATATGAAAGGGACTGGAAGCTCACAACTAGGGCATCTTCTATAAGTGCTCTACCATCACAGGTTCAGCACCTCCCAAAACCTGACCTCCTAAGATCATTAACATGGGCTCTAGGTTTCAGTGTACAAATTTACACATTCAAATCATTGAAGCATCCAAATCTGAAAGAAAGTAGTAGAATTATCTTTGCAGATGTCATGATCTTATATGTAGAAAACTCTAAAAACCCCACAAAAGCAAATCTAAGATAAACAAATTCAGTGAAAATTGCAGGCTACAAGACTAATATTAAATGGGTTCATTTCCTTACAACAACAAGAATGATCTGAAAAGAAAATTGAGAAAACAATCTCATTCATAATAGCATCAAAAAAATAAAATACTGGGAATAAACTTAAGAAAGGAGGTAAGAGATCTGTATACTGAAAACGTCAGTGAAAAAAATTTAAAAAGACACAAATAAATAGGAAGCCCATATTTGTGAATTAGAAGAATTAATATTGTTAAACTGTCCATACTTACCAAAATAATCTATAGATTCCCTACAATTCAAAACCCCAACATGTTTTTTGTTTGCTTGCAGAAAAAGAAAAACAATCCCCCAAATTGTGTGGAACTACAAAAGGTCTTAAGTAGTTAAAATGATTTTGAGCAAGGAGAACGAAGTGGGAGTAATTCCACCACATCACATTAACTATATTACAAAGCTAGAGCAATCAAACAGCATGATACAGGTATAAAAGCAGACATAGAGACCTGGAACATAATTGAGAACCCAGAAATAAAACCACACAATTTGGCCAACTGATCTTTGAGAGGGTGCCCAGAATACACAAAGGGAAAAGTATAAGCCATTCAGTGAATGATCCTAGCAAAACTGAACATCACATGCAAAAGAATTAAATTGAGCCTATATCTTAAAACCTATACAAAATTAATGAAAGATCTAAATGTAAAACCTGAAACAATAAAGCTAGAAGAGAACATAGAAGAAAGGCTTGGCATCTCTAATGACAACGGTAAGACAACAAAACCAGAAATAGGCAGTGGGTTGTCTCCAACTCAAAAGCTTCTGCTCAGGAAAGGAAACAATTGACAAAATGAAAAGGCAGCTTTTCATGAAATGAGAGGAAATATTTGCAAACATATAGCTGATAAAGATTTAATACTTCAAAATACATAAGGAACTCCTACAGCTGCATAGCAAAACAATACCAATGAAAGATGAAAAAAGTAAGTGAAGGAAATGGATATTTTTCCTAAAGGTTGATAGATAAATGAAAAACTGTTCAAAACCATGAATCACCAAGGAAATGCATATCATAGCCACAGCGAGATGTCACCATAACACCTGTTAGGATGGCTGGTTTCAAAATACACACATGTTGGTGAGTAGGTGGAGAAAAGGAAACCCATGGTCACTTGGTTGAAATGTAAATTGGTGTAGCCTCTAGGGAAAACAACATGGAAGTTTCTCAAACAGTTTTAAATAAAACTCCCCTATGATCTCTGTTATGACACAGTGATCCCACTTCCGTGTATATAGCAGAAGGACTGAAATCAGAATCTCAGAAAGATATCTGCACTCATATGTTCATTGCAGCATTATTCACAATAGTCAAGGCATGGAAACAACCTAAATGCCCACTGATCAATAGTAGATAAAGGAAGTGTGATATATACAATGTCATATTATTCATCCTTTAAAAAGGAAATTCAGCCATTGGCAACAATATGGATGGAGGATATTATATAAGTGAAATAAGCAGGCATAAAAGGACAAATACTCTCTGATACCACTTAGATGATGAATCTAAAATGGTCAAGCTATAGAAGTGGAGTGTAGAATAGTGGTGGCCAAGACGGGGATACAGGAACATTTTAGTCACATTGAAACAGTGAGATATACAGAGAAAAGGGGTTCCAACACGGCTGAGACTGAGCAGCAAGAAGGAAGGAAGGAGATCAAGAAGACCTGGAGGAGGTATATGGAGCAGAGAGACATGTGAAGAAGCCACTCTACTTTTCAGCCCTGGGATTGTACCAGGGACTTGGAAGGAGACTCTGGAAAGACAGAAACCCTTGGGGAGGATAACGATGGCAACCTTTCTCCTAACTTGGGTTTTGATTTTGTTCTTTTCCTTCTAGAATTGCCCCTTTGGCACCTTTCCTATGGGTCCCACCAGAAGGTGCCTTAGACTTGTGTCAAGCTTTGGGGGCCTCAATGGTCCTACTTTGGGTCAACCCTGTTTGACTGGGGATTTGCCCAAGAGGGAATGGGTAACTTTGGGTGCTTGATTTGGAAACTATATTCTTTCTCTTCTCTACCCTTTATTGGTCTACACTAATTGTATTTAAGTCAAAAATTCTATTCTATCAAAAATCTTACACACTAGAGTATGTTTTGTCTTGATGCAGTGGATGGCAGATCTATTTAGAGCAGGCAAGTTTGGGGGGTGCCAGGGTGCCCCCTTGCTTTGTAAAAACAAGGTACAAAATTTCAATGAAGCAAGAAGGGTTACTCCCAGAGCTCTGCAGCTAACAGTAGTTGACAATGCTTACATTTTTTGCTGTGAGAGTAAATCTCATGTTTTCACAAAGAAGAAAATGATAATAAAAAAGTGGGTAGGAGGAAAGATTTGGAGGCAATAGATATAATTGTCATAGGCGGGAGTCATGTCATGGGTACACACATATCTCCAAGCTTATCAAGTGGTATTCACTCAGTAGATGTAACATTCTGGATGTCCAGCATACCTTAGAAGTGTTTAGAAATAAGAGAGAGAGAGACAGAGAGTAAAAAGCAAGGTCCAACTATATGCTGATACTGAAAATGCAATTCAAATATAAAACACAGGAGATAAACATAAAATGACATAAAAAGATATACCAAGTAAATACTAAAGCTAGAAAGCTTGAAAAAACTCATTTATAACAAAGAGAATTTCAACACACACAGAATATTACCAGGGATAAAGAGGATCAGTTAATAAAGACAAATGAATTATCAATTAATCTTAAATGTGTATGCACACAATAAAAATGTTTGAAAAATCCATGAAACAAAACTGATAGAACAGAGAGGAGAAACAGGAGAATCCACAATTAGAGTTGGAGATTGCAATAGTCCTTTCTCAGTAAAAGGTAGAAAAATATACAGAAAATTGGGAAGGATATAGAATACTTAAACAACACTATGCAAAAATTGAAAATAATTGACATTTACAGAGCACTCTTTGCAGCAGCAGCAGACCAAATACTTTTCTCAAGTGTGTATGTAACATTGGCCAAGATAAAACACACGCTGGGTCGTAAAACAAATCTTAACATGCTTAAGGGAGTCAAAATTATATAGAGCATATCCTCTGAATACAAAAGAATTAAATGAAAAAACTAGTAACACAAAGATACCTAGGAAATTCTTAGAATTTAGAAATGAAATGAACATTTCTATAATCCACGTGAAAGAGGAAGTCTCGAGAGAAACTAGAAATATGTTGAATTGAATAAAAAAAAACACTCATTTTGAGATGACACTAAAAGATGCTTCAAGAAAAATGTAGAGCTTATGTTCATCTATTAGAAAAGAAGATAGGTGTATGGTTAGTTATCTAAACTTCCAATCTAAGAAAATATAAAAAGATCATGTTAAGACCAAAGTAAGTAGAGGGGAAGAAATACTAAAGGAAAAAGGAAAAAGATAATGAAATAGGAAATAGACTAAACACAGAGAAGATCAATAAAATCAAAATATGTGTTGCCAGGTTTGGGGGATTCCTGATTTCATGACTATGGCCATGAAATAGTCATGGCCGGGAAAAGTCTAATCAGTTTACTGACAGTGCACTGGGGAAGGGCTGCTAGCAATAGAGTCCATGGAAAAACAACTGCACAGAATGGTGGGGGGGGGTTCCGGTTTAAGTGGGGTGCAGGGGCTATTCAGTCCCTTCCTGGGGTTTACTGAACAGACATTCCGTGGGGGGTGGTTTACAGGTCCCAGAGTTTTTAGGTGACTCCCCCTTCTCATGGGGTGCGATTTATCAGGGTAGCAGCCCATGGGGGCAAGGGTCTGCCTTCCGCCAGTAGGGACTTCTAGCTCTCCTGGGTCAGTGGATTGAAGAACTGCCTCCCCTCTCTCGGCTTTATCCATTGTGGTGTTTTCTGGGGTTCTGGTTATGTTGGCCATTAATTTTCTTTTAGGCACCACCTTTCCTGCCCTAAATGCCTAACATATGTTTTCTGGGGAGGGATATATATATATATATATGTATGTATGTATAAGAATTTATATATATGTGTATATATATGTCAATAAAGCTATAGTGAGCTTGATTGTGAAATAATTTTAAACAAATTACCAATATCAGAATGAAAGAGGGCTCATTACTACATTTTCATGTAAGGAATATTAGTACATTAGTACTTTCATGCTAATAGATTCAATACATTCCTTGAAAGACAAAACATACTATACCTCACTTAAAAGGAGTAAGGAATCTGAATAATTATATATATATACATATATGTGAGGTTGAATTTTTAACTTAAAACTTTCCGCAAAGAGCATATAATCAAGATGATTTTGCTGGTGAATTCTATAAAATATTTAAGGAGAAATATAGTACCAGTTTTATATAAAACCTTTCAAAGGTAGGAGGAAACACTTCCCAAATAATTTTAGGAACCCATTATTACCCTGAACCATAACTAGACAAAAATAGTACAAGAAAGCCTTTGTGAATATAGACCAAAAATCCTTAACAAAATATTAGCAAATTCAATCCAGTAATATACAAGAAAAAGATAATACATCTTGACTAAGTGGAGCTCACCCCAGGAAGGTAATATTCATTAACATCCAAAAATCAATCAATGTAATTCAGAATAAAAGAGAAAAGCCCTATTAGCACCTCAATCGGTAGAGAAAAATCATTTGAAAACTTCAAGACCTAGTTCTGATACCATCCCTCAACAAACTAGGAAGAAAAAGGAAATGTCATAATCGGTTAAAGAATATCTACAAAACACAAACATGACAAAACAACAAGATAAACCACTACAGCCTGCATCACAGTTGGTAGTAAAAGAGTAAATGCTTTGCTTCCTAAATTGGGGATAAAATAAAGTTGTCCACTCACCACTTCTATTCCACAGTGTACTAATGGTGATGGGCAGGAAAGGATATAAAGGTTTTAAGCAGAAAACACTAATCCATGTACCAAAACAACAAACAAACAAGAAACCCAAAAGGCCTAGTATTAACAAGTACATTTAGCAAGCTCTGTACAAAAAAGAGATTACGTTTATATAAACTGCCAACACTCAAGCGGACTAAGAAAACAGCAGCGGTGAGAACCTGTCTGCGACCGTGATGCCCATGTGCTACCGGGTGCCCAGGGGTACCCCGCCTTTGTGGTGGTGGACTGACCCTGTTGGGCTGGCATTTGCCCACGATGGCATGGGTAACTTCGCTATTTTATGGGGAAACTATTTTAACTATATTCTTTCTCTTTTCTCAATGGCACACTAACTGTATTAAAGTTCTTCGTTGTTGAAGGTTTTACGTACTAAGAATATGTTTTGTCTTGATGCAGCAGATGGGAGAACCCATTGAGAGCAGGGAGGTTTGGGGATCCTGGCGTGCCTGCTAATATAACCACTTACCGAGCCAAATTGCCATGACTCAGGAGGCGGGAATGGAAGGAGAAGCAGTGGGAATGGTAGCCACAGCTGTTGTGGACCAAGGCTGGCGAAGAACAATCTGGAGACTGCAAATTTCCATCCAGGTGGGATCCCAGCCTTAGTGGGGGAAGGGTTAGGACACTGAGGCTGAAGGAGAGATGCACCCAGTCTTGTTGAGATTCTATGGGGACACTTTACAAGAATCAGACTTTCTGAGTCTTGTGAAATTGATTTTGTTTTTATGTCCTAAGGTTGTACCAGGATGTTATTTCTCAACTCAGTTCCTTTGCCTACTTCCGATTCCAGGGCACGCTCCTCCTGCGGCTGTGCACCCATTCCCTGTGCAAACAGGTGACAGACCAGGCATGTTTCCTTCATGATGCAGAAACGGGGTGCTTTTCTGTGTCCAGTAACCCGTGTGGAGACAGACCTCTCCCTAACCAGTGGTTACTGGTTTTGCCTTTTCTTTTTGATTTTAGATTTCTTTCTGGCTTATTAAAGCTACATGCAAGGGTTCCACTTTTTTATAATATAAAACATGCAGTGACTACCATGGTTTAAAAAGCTGAAAAGTTCCATACTTTGTCTCCTGCCTTGGGCCTCTATTACCAGCTTCACCTTAACTTCAGTGCCCTTGGACAAGGCTACCTCTCACTTGGGACTCCGCTTGCCCCTGAGGCTATACCTGTTAGAAGCAGCCTCCGGAATAAGGAAAAGGGAAAGGTATGGGGACACACATCTACTGAACTCCGATCCTGTGCCCTGAAAATACTGGATATTCTCCTGTTTAATACTCATATTCATTAGGTGTTAGTCTCCTATATGTGTCTTTTAAATCAAGGTGGTCTTTAGAAATACCAGTTAAGGCCTGCCACCTTCTTGCACAAACCTTACAAGGGTTTCCCGTTACTCTTAGGATGAAGTTGGAAATGGAAATCTTACCCAGACCTGCCAGGCTCCCTGCGGTCTGGTCCCTGATTACATCCAGAGCCTTATACCTGACTCTCTCCTCTTTCACCCAGGAGCTCAAATCTGCTATTCATCCTTTAGATCTCTGCTTAAAATTCACAGTATGAGGAAGGGTGGGAGATGCAGTGGTTTGGGGTCTGACCTCCACAGCTGAAGTGGGTTCAAATCTTGTCTCTCAACCATATCACTGTGGTTGGCATTCGGTGCCCATCACTAAGACAATCAGGGCCAAGCAATGGAATGCCCAGTGCTGCCCTCTGGGGCCCGGGAGTGAAATAAATTCCTGGGAGCATGATGCGCTGAGAGAAGGAGAGGGATGATTCACCAGAGCAAATCAGGAAATGTGCCCCAAGAAAGGGAAACAGATGCAGATGTAAGAGTGTCCCGTTGTTTGGTTTCATGCTGTTTCCCCAACTTTGGCCATTGTGCTCTTCCTCCTCACCTTATTCACATGCCAGTATTTTAATTAGCATCTTTCACCATTCCCTTTTTTGCACTTAGAGCTTTATTTTAAAATAAATTTATTTATATCACTGCTACAAATAAAAAGAAATATTACTTGCTATACATGAGTGGCAGTCTTAATTTTGTTTTACAGTGACAAACAAAGCAATGTTATTAAATTCTTTTCAAAGATTGCGGTCTGCTAAAAAACGCTCTGAGATTGTGGCCTTGTTCCCTCTTTGTTAAAAAGAGAGATTATCAAGTGTTAGAGAGGTGTAAAGACATACTAACACCAAACGGAGCCTTTCTCCCTGATGTAATCAGAAGGCCTAAGAAAGAATTGAAAAGGAAATTACTTTCTCACTATGTGATGCAATGTGATGTGTGTATCCACAGAACAGCACAAAGTCACTTTCCACGCAGCTTGCGGTCATCTGGGATGCCACCGGCGCTGCCTCCTGGCACTTCAAGGAACATTGTCTGCAGGTATTTGAACTTGGTCAAAGCTTTTGAACAAATGGCCAAAGAGAGTAAGACTGGGGACTAGTTGGTTATTAAAGAGAGTTAGCAGCAAAACAGCCAGCAGGTCTTATCAAGAGGAAATGACCTCTTTGTCTGATTGGGCTCTTCACAAACTATGAAAGGAATTAGCTTGTCATCTTGTCTCTCTCCTTATCTCCCAAGCAGCTACCCCTCCCTATGTCAGACACTGTGCTGCTAAGCTGATGCCTACACCCTGCCCGCAGTAAGCACCCTCTCCTTCTGCCCTGACACTTGACTCCATCCTTGACCCTTCCTATTCATTCATCCCCTGCTCCATGTCAGTTTCCCAGCATATTCAGCCAATTCCACCTCCTAAATATTTACAGTCTGCCAATTTCTTCCACATTGCAATCGCTGTGGTTCATACCAAATTATCTTCCTCCTGGATAGGCAACTACTGACTTCTACCTATTGTTATGTTTCCTCTTTAGCTCTAATTCTTCCATCCACTTTTCATTTATCAGCTAGAGTGATGGCTTGAGAAAGTGAATTCAAACACTCCCTCCCCTGCATTAAGATGTCTATGGTTTATTCAAGTTACATCAAAACTACAGCAAGGTCTCCCTGACTGTGTCATCTGGACCGATCTTCTCTTGCACCTTGGCTCTTTCCACCCAGCAGCCCTTCCCACACCTGTACTGGAGACCACACATCCTCCTTCCCTGGGTCCCGGATGAAGTTCCTCTGTTGCTGGGGTTGTTCTCCTCACACCTCTCCTCTGGTTCATTCCATCTCATCTGTTAGTAATACCTTCCCTGACCCCCAATACAGAGTGTGCCCCCTTATCATAAGACTCCGTTCTTTGCCACTTTACTATATACATTTACTTATGTGTAATTATTTATCTATTTACATGTGTCTATAGTGTGTATGTGTGTGTTTGCTTAATGTCATTCTCCATCAGACTGAAAATTGCTTGAGAAAAGGGAGCAGGTCGTCTTTCCCTTTTGCTGATACATCCCCAGCCATTATCCTGGAGCACAGCACTCATTTCTGTTTGTTAAAAAGCATAAATAAATACTTTCCATAAAGCAAATAATGTCCTTAATGTTTAAAATTGACTGAGAGGGAAATGCATTGCATTAAAAGAGGAGAATTTGTGGGTTAAGCATTAAGTATATTAAATGTAGTTGGTAAGATGTGTGGTAGTGGATAAGGTATAATTATGTGGCTAAATATGTTTAGGGGTGATTTTTGTTTTATGTTTGACTGGTGGAAATAAAAAAAATATCTGTTAAGTCGAGGAATTCAAGGAAACATGGAACATTTACTAAGATCTGGGCAAAACAGACAGGATAATCCAGAGGGATATAGGCTCACCACATTGAAATCACAAGAGTGAGGTGAGCCACGGAGGAGGCTAGATCCAAAAAGGAGGAAAGAAGGTCCCATAAAGACCAAGCCACAGAGGGTCCCCCCAACTACCCTGTTTTACCTGCTGATCACACCAGAAATGGAAAATCTGCCTGCGTACGGGGCTGATACAACATGGAGCCCAAGCTAGCTCCATCTAGAGAAGAACTGGGTGAAAATGAAAGGGGTTTGGGGACATGGCATCATATGGAGGTGATGCTGAGGCATGAGTATAAAGGAATAAATGGAATATGAACTCAAGAAGTCCCTCAGCAAGTTACCTTCTTGGACATGTGGCAACCAGCACGGTTAATCAGGATTTGTGAAACCACATTTCCTCCCCATCCTGCTCTTTGCTACAGCTGCATTAAAGGAAAAGCCCACAAGGGCTAGGACAAGAAAAAGTCATTACTTCCCCTAGATTTTAAAAAGTCATATGTCCTCTTCCCCTTGTATTGATAAGGTCAGTAGGATCAGCAGAGGTGAAATGGAGATAGACTGGGTTATAGTGTGGTTAATACATGCCATGTGAGTGTGTGTGTTTGTGTGTATGTGTGTGTGTGGTCGAACAATTCTCCAATTATCAGAATGTAGAAGTAAGATGCCTCTTACGTAGTGAATGGATTTGTTAAAAGTATCAACTAGAGAGTAGCTTGATCATCAGTACAAGGTCCTGACTAGGTAAACAGAAAGTATATTGGATTCAGCTCCTATAAGCTTTCAAAAATCAGGTTTTTTTTTTGGAATTTTGCGAACTAGTTGTTAAGCATACGCATCATTAAAAATTAAATATTTTAATGCTTAGCTATTTACAATAACCAAGTTATGGAAAAGCCTACATGCCCAAAGACAGGGGTGTGGATCAGAAAGACATGGTATACATCTATAATGGGACAGTACTAAGCAATAAAAAAGATGTTATTTGCAACAACCTGGCAGAACTGGAGGGGATACTTCTAAGCAAAACAAGTCAGAAGGAGAAAGACAGATACCAGATGGTTTCATTTAGACGTGAAATACAGATAAGCATAACAAAGGAGCAGTCAAAAACAAACCAACAGTAAACTCTTAATATTTGA